>SCLD01100288.1:0-136111 GCA_004367895.1 Oikopleura longicauda | reverse complement strand
TCCTAAATCTGGTCAGTTCGTTGTTCCGTGATCATTTAAGCGACACGTTGACATGAAATGATTAATTTTTGATTATAATTTCTTCCGACTAATTTTGGTCCTTTTTTACGCCTAGGTCCTTATACGCTATAATCCAGATTTCGGTTAATTTAAGTTACGAAAAGTGACGAATTTCGATGAGACTTGTACAAATGTTTCCCTTATGGTTTGTTCACATTAGCACTTTCAGTTTTCCGAGGCCACCATTGTGTCCTCTAGAAATGGATTTTTAAGACTCTTTTCGGCTGACTGAGAAGTGAAAGTAGCAACAAGTGCGATATCTAATCATAGAAGTGTAGCCAAACTCGGCTGCGTTTATATTTGTAAGTTCAAATTTTGAACATCTAAAAAACTAGTAAGAATACCTTCAATATTCTTAAAACAAGGCCCAAAACAAATAAGAACAGTTTTAAGAACAACCTCAGAACATCGGGGGCAAGTTTTCATTCAATAAATATTTCGTGGCCTAAAAATAGCGTAAATTTTTTTTAGAACAAATCGTGATATTTATTTTTAATCGCGTTCTTCTACTTCACTCTCTGTGAATCATTTTTTTCATAAAGAGTAAAAACTTAGGTTTACAACACTTTATAACGGTGAGATAACTCTCCAGATAACACGTTCAAAAGCTCTTTTAGTGGTTTTTATTTAAATATCTTTTGGAATTATCTACAACATTGCAACCACATGAAAGTAAAACATAAAAATGTTATGAATTTTAGAATCGATGAGAATCTGGGAGTCACGCGGCGGCGAAGGGTGGCAATTGGTAGATCCTGTTGATGGCTTCCATCCTTCCCAAACTGCACAACGGATTCAAGCTGAATTGTTCTGGGAACAAATCATGCAAGATAAACCTCAAGTGTTTGGAGACGCAAATCCATTCAATGAGTTGATCAAGAGGGCACAAAAGGACTCGTTTGGTGTAAATACATGTTAAATCAAATTTTATTCTAATAAAAATTCAATCAAAAGTAAACAGTTTCAGTACCTCGAGTCGAAGTGGTATAAGTGTGATTATCAAACTCAAAACGTAGAAAAATTCTTAGGGTCGGATTCATTCAGTTTTGAATCGGAAAGGCATTTTCATTCGAACAAGTTAAAACATAAAGAAAACGAAAACAGGTCGCACTGAACCTAGAAGTGCTTGATAATTAAGAGGTATTTATTGTCTGCTGAACTGTTCTCAAAGTTTTTATAAGATTTTCTAATCCAATGAGGTAGCCATCTTCTTTATTTCCACTTTTCCATGGGATGTCATGTTTTATAACTCGGTCTGGATGATGTTCAGTTTTACCAAAATCAATCATTTTCACAATCAATGAATCTTCTTCGCTTATCATGAGTATTGATGAACAAACTTTTCAAATTTCTCGGAAAATGGACTACTTTATAGATGGCTGTACCCTCTATAACGTATTTGGGTACACCCATGTTGGTGATAATGTTGGTGATATTCTATGTTGGTGATATTATTTTAATGTTGGTGATATCATCCAGATCTTAGTTCGAAAATGTACGGTTGAGAAAAAGGTGGAAAACGAATGATTACCAAAATGACCGCTATTTTCCAAAATGGCCGTTATCACGGACTCACAAATTTCCGTTTTTTGAATCAAATTGACCGATATATCACCAAAATTACCGTTTAATTAATGCCCAAAATGACCATTAATTCATAACCAAAATGACCGTTATTTCAATCAGATTTACCAAAACCAAAATGAGCACAAAAATGACCGTTATTTAACCTCTATCTGCTACATTTCGGGAATATTTCAGGAGCATCATTTCTGAAAAAAAATCCAAAATCTAGGAGACGTTATCACATGACATTGTCGTGCGAGACTTTAAAACAAACACCCAGGAAATGAGCTAGCGTCATTTTTGGAAAAAATCCAGAAATTTTTGGTCAACTTGAAAATGATATCACCAACATTCCCATAATATCACCAACATGGGTGTCCCCGTTATAGATGTTAAATTATATAATATAATTTATTATATAATTTAGTTGCCATCTGCTTTAAGAAAATGCCTATTTCATGTCTATAAAACCACTCAGACTTTTTAAGACCTGCCTTCAGTACGAGAAGCTGATCGACGGCTGATAATAAACTATTGCGCCGTCCTTGAAAATAAAACTGTAATATCTTTATAATTTCAGATTCATTTCTAGTATTCGCTTTCAAATAATCGCCATCAATCTTTTCACAGCATTCATTCTTGTAAATTGAAATTCCTTTAAGGTTTCCCGATAACTTATCGGCGATAACTATATTCATACTGTCATCTTTTGAGTATAAATTAAACTCAAAAGCTGTAAGTATGCGACAGTTTGTTTCACAGTAAAAACTTTCCTTCGATGCGGAAGCCTAGCAAAGCTGATGAGGTAAAATTATTAACGAACTTTCGATAAGTATCAAAATTGATTCCATATTTTAATTCATCTTCGTTGAACTCTGAGTAATTTGGATCAAACGAACGAGCGTCTTCCAAATAAATCATTTTTGGGTTCAAATCTCCGCTGTTTTCAATAAAAGTCCGAGTACCGATTTTTATATCCATTATTCGAGCATTTTTCTTTCTTTTATTGGACTTATTGTGAAGCACTTTACAGCTCTTTGACAACACTGAGATCTTTAGAAAAACTAGAAGATACAAAATTTCCATTCCGGTAAAGCAAATTATTTAGTCTGATGAAGGGTTTACGATCAACAACTCCAACGCCATAGTACTAAGATAGATTTCTTTATGACATTTGTATACCATAGATACAAATCAGGCTTCGTTTTTTGGAGTTATTCAGACAAAATATCTGAGATATTAACGTGGGGACATGGTGGCCCTGTCCAAGCGAGCGTGGGCGTGAGCGCTCTTTTCTTACTATTTTTGTCGGATCATTTGGACAGAGTCAGAATGGGCCCTACTTTAAACGATTTCAGAAAAATGGTGGTGTTCGATAACGAGACTTTTCGACCAGAGATCTTGATCGACCACTCTTAGATGTTACTGACGATTTTACGATTGTACCTCGGGAATAAAATTTCTTATCGCCGGAACATTTGCCAAGCTTTCATAAATTTCGTCTTCGTTGCCAGCAAGACGTTTGATTAAATATTTGCCACAGTTGGTTTCATAAAAATCCTGAAATTCGAAATTTCTTATTTGCCATCCTCGTTGAAAACATGAACAACCTTATTTCTGAAGGTTCCAGCACAACCATCGAAAAAGATAAAGTCTCTGAGACTATGGTTCTTTACGTTTGAGTAAAAGCGAACTGGTTTTGGTCGTATCTCACAAATGAAATCGACTTTTGGCGTTTTTCAGACTTGTCGCCTAATCAATTTGATGTCAATTTAAAAACTCTCCTTTGTCCTTCATGATCGATGCATATGGCGCAATCGGTGCAAATGAATTCTCTCTTTGGATTTTCAAATATTTATTCTAATAGCCAATAATATAACAGTTGATTTACCTTGGTAGTTTTTTGGAAAATGCCCTGAAGGTCTTCTGGTGAAAACATTATCACTTTTTGAAACGCTAAGAGTTGTGAGAAGCCATGAGCAGGCTGCTTCAACTCTGAAGTGCGGCTATCTCAAAATATCCTGATTCTTTTTCTCTCAGAAACTGAAGTCATAGTGATTCATCTCGGTGAATTAACTCACGGGTCGTCTTCTGTCATTGTGAGTCATCTCTCCTTATCAAGAATAAGAAATCGACATCGAGAATTCCCGTGGATTAGAAAAACCAGAAATAAAAAACCAAGTTTTCATCGGAATATAACACGATGTAAACAATCGGGGGAAACTCTTAAAATCGAATTGTGAAAACCAGAGAACGGTGGACAGCGTCCACTAAACACGGGTTCGGACAACTAAATTTTATCGAACACGCGTCCTTCTCTGGTATTTTAACAGTTTTGGTCCATCACTCATTCAACGGGTATACTCAGTATACCGTATACAAGCATGTGTACTATTTTACCTTCTAAAATGGGGTACGTCTTCACGAGGGTCATTTGGGACGAATTCCGCCCGGAGACGACTATCGGGTAGGCGAACCACACTTTATTCAGTTATATTTTTCGTTTACCCATGTAATTTACATGATGTAAAAATAGTGTTCAAGTCCATGAATGGTGTCATTTGCAACTATCAACATTTTAACCAACTCAACCACTGCACATTGTACTTTCTATCGCTTCCCGATAAATCATAAAACGATCAATAATTGCAAAACATAAGGCTTCAAAATTAATTCTGGACAGGAATTTTATTTAGGGAGTCGAAGAGGTGGCGGTAACTTGTAATAAATTATTATTTAGATAGCTGTTTTGAGATGAGCTTTCATAGTGAACCATTCTTCGACTTGTTTCTCTGTAACATCATCAATAATATCAGTAACTACGCCAGTACCGATAGTAGTGGATCCGCATCGAATTGTGAATCTATCACTTTTTTCAATAACCATTGGAACACGGAAGATAAGATTCATTTCACCATTTTCTCCTGGCATAATACGGTCTTCAGAATTCAAATAATTTGTTGAAGCCATGCAATCGAAGGTACGAGCAAAGACCATATTCTGTCCCATATGCTTCAATGGTTTCCCAGTTCCACCTTCTTCTTTCGTCAAAATGTAAACACTTGCACGGATTTTCAGAGCTGGTTTCACACTTCCTGGTGCAACGATAGCCATACCTTGTAAAAGCGTGATAATCTATCATTGATAGATTGGTACGACAGACAAATTTATAATTTACCTCTTCGAATACCGCCTTTCTGGATACCCTTGAGAAGGACACCAGCATTATCACCAGGTTCGAGATGGTTTAATGTTTTCAAATAAGTTTCCATACCAGCAATTGCACTGAATAAGAAAGTTTCAAGCAGGATGTGTAAGATGTATTACGTAATAATTATACAATACAAATATGGTACGAACCTTGATTCCTTCTTTCCATAACCAACTAAATCAACTTTTTCTCCCTTTTTGGCGAATCCTCTTTCGACAGTACCAGTGGCTACAGTTCCACGTCCAGCAATTTGATAAACAGATTCAATGGCCATAAAGAAAGGTTCATCTGGGTTTCTTTCTGGAAGTGGCACTGCTTGATCGACGGCTTCCATAAGTTCGAGAATCTTTTCGCGGCCAAGTTCTGGATTAGAGTTTTCGATTTCACAAAGTGCTGATCCACAAATAACAGGAATACTATCACCATCATAACCATATGTAGATAACTCTTCGCGAACTTCCATTTCAACTAATTCAATCATTTCTTCGTCGACTGAAAGAGCATGTTAGAACATCATTCTTGGCACGAAAATCCCAAATTTTGCAAAATCATCTTTACCAACCTGTGTCACATTTATTAATAAAGCATACCAAGTTTTCAATGCCAATCTGTTTAGCCAATACAATATGTTCGCGTGTCTGAGGCATTACACTAAATATATTTTGGAATTTGCAGCGTTGAATTAGATTGTCTTACCCATCAGCAGCAGAAATAACTAAAATACCGCCATCCATCGTACTGGTACCAGCAATCATATTTTTGATATAATCAGCGTGCCCAGGGCAATCCACATGAGAATAGTGACGATTTTCGGTCTGAGTTAGAATTTGAGAATGAAGAAAATTTCATAAAAGTTCGTACCTGGTATTCAACATGTGAAGCATTGATTGTAATACCTCTTTTCTGTTCTTCGGGGGCATTATCAATTTTGGAATAATCTTTGAATGCATTTATCTCAGGATAAGCTTCATGAAGACATTTTGTGATTGCAGCTGTTAAAGTTGTTTTACCGTGATCAACATGACCAATAGTTCCAACATTAACATGTGGTTTGTCACGAACAAAAACCTCTTTGTTCAAACTGGCTGTGAAACATAATGTTCTACAGGAGTTTAATCCAATCCATTGCAGCGATTTAGTTGTCGTACGGAGCCCGAACATTTCTCTTTCTAAAATGTCAATTCACCGAATGAGCTCGAGTTATCTAAAACAACCCTCCGAATAATATTTCTTTCGAATTTATTTCAGTTACAGTTTGGGACAGTATTTGTGTCAATAAATTAAGTTAGGATAAATTAGTGCCCTTTGCTGAAACCCAATTTCTTCAACATGGCTCCCATCGGAGTGCCTTCTTCATCTTCGTCTTCGGAAGATGGAGCTGGTAGATCTGCTGGTGGGAGACCTAATTCTTCATTCAAGAATTGAAGTCTAGAAATGTTATGGCGGCCACCGAAAGCCTAAAAATTGCAATTTTATCCATGGAAACCAATTATTTTTACCAACCTCATCTAAAATTTCCATGCGAGCGCTCAAGGCACCGGTTCCCTTGTATCCAACATAGTGACCGGTCACCAACTCTGTGGCTTCACCAAGTGGATTTGGGAAACCAGCTTGACAAAGATGATGTTCGGAGTGATTCCAACAATGGTAGAGATAGTAAACCCAGAAAATTCCAAATACAGATTGGCCAAGAATCGAAAGAGCTTTTTACCGTTCACTACCGAATTGGCTTCAAAAAAGGCTCCTCAAAATTATACATATATTGACAAATACGAACGGTTCCTGGATCAGCATATGCAGACCATCTGTACCCACAACTCATTGGACCCATATCGAAAGCAGTACGCTTGGACTAAAAGGTGAACATGACGATATTTTACCTCTACGGAAGTCGCAACTTAAGAACTTTTTGGAGAAATAATTAGATACTGACCGTTTGAGACAAAATTTGTCTTTGGCCCAATCGCAAACTGAGACGAGCACTTCCTGTACCCAAACGATTCATTTCTAGAGATCAAAGAAAAATAAAAAAAAATGCTATTTTATATGAAAATAAAGTATTTATTGAATACAAAAATAAAAATATTATTGGTGCAGTGGCGCGGTTGGGGACGAGTTCTCGGTTGGTCGGCTCGATGTTGCAAAATTACGTTGTTCCCAAAGATCGAATTCATGGATAACTCTTTCGGCTGTTTTTGCGCTTTGATCGCGGCAATACTCAGCTTGAGCTTTATAAATTTCGTAATTTTTTCGCATCTTTTCAATTTCATTTTTTAAATTTTTCATTTCTTTTATCTCTTCGAGTTCGTCTTCGCTGATAACATATCGCCCGTCTGGTAATTGGGATCCAAAATTACTGTTCTAAATAGACAAAAAGTAACAATAGAGTTCAATATGTTGAGATTACCTTTAGCTTATTTCGTATTTCAATTTTGAGATTACAATTGATGGCCTCTTCCTGTGCAGTTTTTTCACGTTCATCTGCTTCCTTTTCCGCTTCACGAAGTAAACGGACAAGTTCGCGACCTTCGCCTTCCCGAAACATTCGGAATGATGTTTCCCTAAAGTATAATATGAGAGAAATTGATAACATATTTTTTTTTGATTGAATGGTAAAATTCTAACCTATCGGGTGGCTCATCAAGTTGCTCTTGCTCAGTCGAGTCATTATTTTTTTCACCCAAATCCATGATAACTGATTCTGATTGAATTGGCGTATTGTTACTTTGCTTTAACGATTTCAAAAATCAAATAAATCGTAAATCTTATGAGGTAAAAAGTATCATATGTGACCTATAAAAAATTTCCTTGGAGCTTTTTCGTTCAAGTTCTTTGTTCTTCTCATTATTCTTACTTTTCTTATCTGTTTCGTCTTTTTGTTTTCTTGTGTTTGCTCTCGAACTCTCCGGTTCAGCTTTTTTCGAGTTCTTGTCTTCAACTTTAGCTCGAGCCGGATTCGATTTAGCCGAGTTTACCACCTTTTTACCAGCTTTGGACATATCAGTTTTAAGATTCTCTGATTCAGCTGTACTTGATGATTTTGTTAAAATCGTTCGAAAGGCTCCAAAAACTGCCTAAACAAAGCTTTTATTCTAGTTCACATGACTAAAAAATACTCACGTGCAATTGTCTATTTGAGATTATATCTGGATATGATCCACCAATTAGAAAATCTTCTACTTGGCGGTTTACCTCCGACAATTGTGATGTTGTCAGGGGTTCAGTACCTAAATTGTTGTTTGAACTAGTCTCTCACTGGCCTATTTTCAATAGGCTATTTACCAAATATCACGTGATAAATCTCTCTATTCACTATTCAGTGCCGAATTCGATGTGCACAAAGAAATATATTTTATATTTCCTCAATATAAAACCTCCATATCTACCTCAAATATTTGCTGGGCTCAATCAAATCTGAAAGAAAACTAGAGCCACGGCGACGGATTTTTGACACAAATTCAAAGTGATATACTGATACAGTAACGATAAAGTTTGATAGAGTTACCAGGGATTCTCGGACCGCTAACTAACCTATTGCATGTTTGCCAGACGAGAGAAGACACTGAATTGAGAGTTCTCTTCTTAGGGAGTCCACTTCACTTTTGAGTTCGACAGCCTAAACAATTCCCTAGAGAACATTGAACCACAAACGTAAGGTTTACCTGTAGAAATGGATCAGGGTCGGTATTAATAATCCCTTTGGTGATAGGAATTTTAGCAGCCCGTGAGGCAAAACGAATGGACGCTAAAGTTTCACCAAGGTAACTATTTTGAGGGCGAATAGTGCATAGGAGGGCAACATTTGATCGATTACATAATGCCAACTTGAGCGCATGGGTTAGTCGACATTGACGGAATGGAACGTGGGTCACGTGTGTTGATTTTGAAGAACCTTAAATATTGAAGTAAGATGCTGAAATAAAATGACAATTATGTACCTAGAGAGACTATAACACTTTCAAGAAGTGATAATTGACGTGATATTCCAGAATTTGAGCAGCAAGAAGCCAAATCGACAAGATTAAGTCGAGAACGAATAACTTCACCAGCAGCAAGATCTTTCCGAACAACCTGGACCGAGGTTATTTGATGACTTGGTTCTGTTCGATTTTTTTGAGCAAGCTTGACCAATCGCTGAGCTTGTTCGACGCTCTCAAGATCCACACATGAAACACCTCTGAGATTACCGCCTACGCCCACTTCACCTACGCGACCCTTCTGCAACAAGTCAAAAAGTTGATCTTGTGAAGTGACTTCGTAGAATGAGACACTTAGTTCACACGTTCCTCTTTGTTCGATGAACTGTTCGAGTGCACGTAGAATAATTCCTTTCTCGTGATCTTTGTCTCCACCAAAAAGGGAATATGTTTTGCCACTGCTATCACCACCATAAGTCAGTAATGTCGATGATATTCCTCTCAAAGTTGCTTCTACTAATGGCATACCAATTGTTTGAAAGGTAGAATCCTACAAAATATGTTATAAATTATAACTTATAATTAAAGTTTGAAATTTTGGTCAATGAACGAACCTGGGAAGCATTGACCAGAACAGATTGAGCATTAAATAGTAACTCATCATTTATAACAAGTCTGTTGTCTTCTGGTCTAATCAGATGTTCTTCTTCAGTCGGCCTAAGCCTAACATAAACTGACAAATGCTCCATCTTCTTTGTCAGAAAATTCGAAAACTGATTTTTATCACTGACGAAATATTAGTGACCGAATAACATTCTGGAATGTTTTTATAGTCTACCAGACAAGTTTGTGATGCGGTGGTGATGTTAGGGAATGATGATTGTGAAGAACCGCAGCAATAAATAGAATTAGTGAGGCATGCTAAAGGACCAATAACGGAATTAAATATTAACAGTCCATTTTAAGTCCTCTGGGCGAAATCAAAAGCCTAGATTGTATAACTGGAATTGGTTATACTGACTTTGAGCGCAAAAGGCATTCGGTGCAAAAATTATTTGAGTACGGTATAAAGTTCAAATTTCTCTAGATTGAATAATCACCCAATGGGTGATAAGCGCTAATGATTCATTCATTTTGATTTTGAACTGTCGCTGTTCTGTACATGGTGTGTCAGTTATAATTTGAAATACAGATAAGTGGCACATCGGAGCGCAATATTACGAAAGGGAATATTCTTTGAATTGCATTTAAACTACTTTGAAGAATAGCAGATTTACACTTTTTTAGAAATTCATGAGTTTTGATGATAGACCCAAGAAAAAGGCACAATAAGGTCCGTTGATGAAGGTCACCAGAATTTGAGTCACAATGTCAATTAAGTTTTTTGAAGGAAGTTTTAGTCCTCTTTGATTTCTTCGGGTCCAAATAAACCCATTATCACTTTTGAGACATATTTGTACAGTTTCGAATGTAGCCAGAATAGAATGTGCTAAATATATATTTATGTTTTTGAACAATTTGATTTCTCTTAATGGTAACTTGGATACTAAATTGGATGATCCGTATCAGAGTCTATTGTTATATTATGTTAATATTAGTGTTCTCGTAACACTTTAAGATAAATACTGAGATATGAGCCCAACTTACGAAGTATATAAATCCAGCCACTCTATAGTATGGACCATTGAACGGATCGTCAGGATTTGCACAAAGCATGAAATTGAGATTGCAAGTGGTTAATAAGGATACGCCTTGAAGAAATATCCAATGATAGAGACATCCAACCCCAATTGATATCTTATACCACCACATTGTATTGTCTTTTAGACTATATGGTCCGCCCAATGGCTAAAATAACATGAATATCATAATAAATATTAATTATTATGTACCATTAACTGAGCTGGAATAGTATAAATAAGAAGATGTTGAATCCAATAAATTTCTTTTTGAAGGGGATGATGCCGAGTTGCAGTTTCTGGAAAAATCATCGCCAAAAGAGTTCCAAATAAAATTGGCTGTTGAGAGTGAAATAAAAAATGCATCCATTTGGTTGGACGGGATGCAAGGAAATAAATTTGCATAATGGTGAAAATGTGACACGGATTGAAACAAAAAATCATCTTAAATTATAAATCAAAAAGTATTATGCATGGCTTTGGTTGAATTCTAACCTGTTTTGATTGAAGTTTAAAACCAATTTCGATTCCAAATACTAATGTGAGAATAACTAATAAGTAAGTACGACGCTGTGAAGATAAAATTCTTTTCGTATTTAAATCTTTTTCTGTGAATTCGGTTTTTCGGAATTGTCTGTAACCCTGTATCACTTCGTACATTGATATGACGGAAACAATCTTCCATAAGTGATAAATAATTAAATAAAACATAGACGAATAAATATATAACTTATATATAGCATAAGAGAATTATCACCGACCAGAGTTTCAATGATACGGGCTTGAAGAGAGTTACCCTGCTTTAGACACTCGATCCCTCCATCATTTATATGTGTCATGTCGACACCCCCATAAAGAGTTTCGAGTATTCCAGCTGGCTGATAAGTCCCATTAGTCATTTCGAGTCTGAAATTTTAACAATTGTAAGAAATGTTGAATCTAAAGAATTTAATGAGCAGCATGGTAGGTAAAGATATATCTGAAGATTTTTGCTAATGACTGAATTTCTAATCTTGAAGAAGAAAACATTTTGTAACATTTTCAGTGAGAAGTATCTTGACGTAAATCTTATTCTGATCTTTAATGAGTTGTATCTCTTTGTCCTTGAATTGCGCTTTCAGCAAGTTTATTTTATTGTTCAGCTCGTTATCAATAGTTTCTTTTGCTGAGTTAGCATATTGTTTTTTATGTTAAAAATTTTACCAAAGCAGTAACAACGACCGCGTAACTCTGTTTTGTTCGTTGCCGTATGAGCTACGGCATGAAATTACATCTAAATCTATCCTGAGAAAGTCTCATATTCTGAGTCGTCTTCTGAATCGGTTTCTTCGACTTCCGATATATTTGATGGAACCAAATCTTCGTTACCACAGTTTTGTTGTTGATCTAAGGACATTTCTTTGTCATCATCAGAAGAAATAGTTTCTTGAGAATCTTGATGATCTTGATAAATAACAATTGAGTCTTCGTCATCTTTCAACTCATTTGTGGCTATTGCAATCGGTTCTAATTTTGGAACATCAACGTCGACCAAAATATTTTCCTCTTGGTCGTCGTTATCAATATTTTCTTTAATATTTATGGGTGAACTCGATAACTGATTGTCAGACGATGGAGGTGATGTTTGCATGGGTGTTGAGGTGGACGCTTCTGTGGTTTCAACAGGTTGACTATCCATTGGTTCCAGTATTATTTCATTTGTATCAATAGTCGGATCGACAATAGGATTATTTTCATAAGTTTCCTCTTCATGTGGATATATTTGATGCTCATTGTTGCAAGGATCTCCATTTGATGGATGATTTGTTTGATATGCATCGATATGGTTATGGGTAGGCATAAAGAATATTGGACTTGATGGTTCAAGTTCAATGCTCGATTCATTTTCCGGACTCGAATTTTCTTCGGTTTGATTTTCAATTGAATTAGCAGACGGGTGCTGTTTTTTATTTATTATTTTCTTGAATTTTGAATCTGCTCTTAAATCACATTCTGATTCATGTTGAGAAAGCCATATAGGACTCTGGTACATACGACCGCAATATCGACAGTCGAAAATCTCCTTTTTTGTATCGTACGTGGTAGGTTCATGATTTATAATGACATCATCGATTTCATGAATATCAATGTCTCGGCTTCCTTTTGTTAGAATCACGGTTTTTGTTTCCAAATCTATTTTCTTGGGTCTTCATAGACTACCGATGAATTCAATTTTTATGTCCGTAACGCTAACTGAGGCCTATCTTTAGTCTATCCTTTGTAATTGAATACCATAATCATTGAGTCTATAAAAACCATCATCGCCCATTACGTATTTGAGTCTTGGCTTTTTGACTCCAGGAACATCTTGAAACAGTTCATTCTCGTGTGAATGCATTTTTCGGAAGTGATTTGATAATTTGAAAGCTCTTGAATAGGTCTTCAAAAGGGGTCACATGTGTGCGGGACTTGATTGCTTTATTGACCGGATGTCGGACACATTTCAAAGAGAACAAGTAATTATTATAAAAAACAGCTGTTTGATTGGTCTCTTTAGCCCCACCTTCTAACTTATATATAAACCTAGATTTAATTTTTATCATTAACAAAATGGAAAAACCAACTGAACAAGCAATTTTTGTTCGATCAAAAAAGACTAGACGTTCGCTTATGAGCAATGTTGGTTTCTTTATGACCGAAACTGAAAAAATAAAAAAAGAAAAACGTTACAGTCGAAACAGTTTAGATCTTAGTGGTGACATGATTGGCTTGCATGAGGAGATTTCGTTTCAACCACGAAAAGATTCTCTTATGAAGAAATTTCAATCACACAGTAAATCAATTTCACGAAAATTATCGAATCAGAAGCTTCGACTCAATCGAAAATTCAATTCTAGAACAAGGATTGAAGAAACTCTTCCTCCCAAAAATTGTCCAAATCCATCTCAATCCTCACGTAAAAGAATATTATCAACATCAAATGGTGAACAAGAAATCGACTATGACGTGGTTATATGGGAAGAAACATTTGGATCGAATTCAGTATGTAAACGACAAAAGTTTAGTTTACAAAAATTAATTTAACTATTTATATTTGTAAATTATCTGTAAAATAAATACTATACAATTACATTTTTTAGTCTACAGACTTAAGTCTTTTACTTTGTTTAGAAATAACTTCTTTTGCTATTTTTAGCCAGATATCAGGACCAATTTAGACTTAAATGTTCACGACCCCGATCCTTATAACAAAAATGGCATTTGTATCCTTTGCTTACGATAGTATTTCCACAAGCGTGCATCATTCGCTTGTGATAATCCATACTGCTTTGTGTTTTTGCTTGAAAAGTACATCCATCTGTTCCACATTTAAACGGTTCTACAGGTTTGAAATGTGTTTGAAGATGTTTTTTATAATCACAGCGAGATTTGAACATTTTATCGCAGAACTTACATGGTCCAAAGTGCCTTTCATCGGAATGGCAATATTTCATGTGAGAACTTAAATTATAGTCATTAAAAGTGTATTAAAAATATACCTTTCAACATACTTGAATGACGAAAAGGATGAGTGGGATTGAAGACAGCCAGGTACAGGACATTTATACACATGTATATGACTTCTTTGGTGTAATATCAAATATCGTTCACTACCAAAAGACTTTTTGCATATTGAGCATTCGTGAGTTCTTTCCTCAGATTGACGACTAAATTACTTTAGTACAGAAAAATCGGAATCGAACCGTACAATATCG
Organism: Oikopleura longicauda; assembly: GCA_004367895.1. Taxonomy (NCBI): domain Eukaryota; kingdom Metazoa; phylum Chordata; class Appendicularia; order Copelata; family Oikopleuridae; genus Oikopleura; species Oikopleura longicauda. Next base: position 121,944 of record SCLD01100288.1, on the reverse strand, counting down.
ATGTAAAAAGTAAGATAACGTACCCATAGTGATCCCGAAATCTTGTTAAATTCGCGAATCTTTGATTGCATTTTTCACACACGCAGGATTTTATTCCAAGGTGCATTTTAATATGATTTTTCAATCTTGATAGTGGTTTTGCTCCTTTCATCTGCGTTTCCACAACAAAATTGCATCCTTCCCAGAAGCATTGCAATTTCTGATCCTTTTTCCATAAGTTAGGTCGCCAAAAATTCTCGATTTCATGTAGTACGTGAAGCTCCAAAAATTCTGGGACTAAACAAATATATCCACATTTATTCTCTTTGTTTGTTGGCGAATTCCATAAACACTGGATTTGTTTTTTATAATCACATGTGTATATTTGTGATGCGTTCTGCCAAATGTTCGTACACGGAGCATGATTATAACGAGTTGATATATTCTTTGATATTCCATTTAGTCTGAAATAAAAAATATATTTGCCCGGACATATAAAAATAAACCATTCTTACCTAACCATATGGGCATGATAATAATTATGTAATAGATAATCCTCCAAATTTTTATATTCATAGCAACAGTATTCATTTTCATCGCCCAAAGTTCTCCAACTACACTATTTACACAATTAGAATGATATTATTTGGCCTTGACTGTTAATGTCACATTGTGTTATTTGACTGAGCTAATTTTACCTTTTGGGGGAAATTGATATCTTTCCGTGATATCCATTTGTCCCATTCTTTTCGATGATGTTCACGACTTGTCAACGTGTCTTAAATGATAATTAAAAATGATTTATATATATAAATAACACTCACCTAGTTGATATTCTGAGAGCTTTGGATTCAGATTCCGCATTTCGTCGATAATGTGAGTTTGAACGTGATCAAGCATAGCTAGAACAAAACATTTATCTTCTTTTTATGTTGATAGCCCTATCAGCCACTCGTATCAATCCGTAAGATAGGTCTTACCAATATAAATTCTGTTTTGATCGCATTGATTTGTGTATTCTAACCGATGCGAGCAAACCGTCCCAAAATGACATTGTAATATAACTCTTTCAAGATATGTACAGGGATCGTTTGTTTGAACTTCGTCCTCATTTACTCGAGATTCCCTTTCTTGATAATAATACTCAGGATATTGCTGACTACCTAGCTCTTTCGATTCCCCTTTCAATCCGATTTCGGCTTGTTCCATTTCTAGAAATAAGAATCAATAAGCGCATTTCAATATGGCAGTGATTTCAAATGGAATGTTAACATATTCGTTTCAGTAGGACAGTCGAACGCAAGTAATGTTCAGATAAATTAATTTTCGTCATTTCCTCAATAGAATACTCTGGTTTTGTTCCAATATCAATCTCGAGAAGGTTTCCTTTTTCGGTTCCAATAAGCGATGATAAAGGTTCAAAACAAGCATAAGAGTTGGATTTGTTCGATTCGTGAAGTCCAATCAAAATGTGCAGATTGCCAGACGGCTTCTTTGAATCGAAAAAATCATCTGCCAGTAATTGACTTACACAAAGCAACTTTATAAATAGGTTAATCGGGAATCTTAAAATAAGAACAACCTTTGGTTTGACCATATTTTCATAATCTGTCTGATTGAGATTTATTTTCCATGTTTCCCTTGGATTAAGTGGCGATGCACCAGTTATAAATAAAAGTTCTTTGACGGCCTCGTTCGCCATAATACTCTTCAATTCCGAACGTAATAAATCATAATCATCATAGAATTTTTTTCTTCGCTTTTCCTTCAGTGATATACTGAATCATAAATAAAAAATAACTTTTTAGATATATTTTATATCATATATAGATACATTACATGAGAATTTTTGATTACCGTTTGTTTAGTTCGGGTTGTTCTTGGTAGATTTTTATTTTATTTTTCTTTGGAAAGAAGTCACAAAATTCGCGTATTATCAATAATGTTTCTAGCGTTTTGCTAATAACCGTCCAAATAGATTCAAATCCCGCGCCGATATCAGAATTGTCGTAACATATTTTCGATGTCACTCTTTTGGGCATTCTAAATTTAAATAAAATAAGCCCTGCTAAGCGAAATTAATGAATTTGTTTTTACATAACTGAAGGTGTGAATGATGGAACAATGCATCAAATCGAGTTAACTTGAAGATATAATCATTACACTGTAACGATTCATTATCGGATATTTGGGTGCAGAGTTTTTGATTTTTAAGCTCAAATTAGAAGCTTCGAAGTATGCCAAGACTTAATAGTCACGTACTCGATTCGATTTCATCTTGACGTGGATACATTCTTACAACCCAATTTGAATTTTGAAATAGAGAAAGAAAGGAACAATACAAAAACACCTGTTTTGGGAAAATTGAACTCAGAACTCTTTGACCTCCAGAAAATTTGAAGTCAACCGTTTCGGATAATAATACTTAGAGAGACGGCTTGGAGGTATAATTTAGCTGAAGATGAGGCACAGTTTATAAAATTTCATTTGTTGTTTCTGGTATAGGAGCTGGAGTACCTTCATCATCGCCGTCGTTTGATGATGTTGGTGATGCTGGTCGTCGAATTCCTAAGCAAAAGATATTTAAGAACTTGTGAAAACCACGAACCTGTTGTATCTGAAGTTGCTGCGTCATATTCCGATGTGATAGTCGTAACAGTAGTCTGTCTAGTGCTTGTTGTCCCTGTAGATATACCATCATCTGGATTTAAATCAGTTATTGATTCGTAAGATCGATCTGACATTGTTCGCTCGCGGCGATTTTCATTTGAAGAGCCATTTGAAAGACCATTGGCTAAACTTCTTGCCCAACCAACCACGCGGGGAGTTTGTTCGTCATCTAATATTGAATTTAGTATAATAAAAAGTTTTTTTGTCAAACAAAACCTTCTCTATTTTGTCCCGCTTCATTTTCTAGCAAAGGAGCATCTTCCGATTCTGAGACGTCGGAATCATCTGAGCTTGGAAGGACAGTCCGCTTGCATAAAGGACATACTTTTCTAAAAAACAACATAAAACTTGTATGGGGTTGATAAACAGGAAATTCACCTGTTTGATGTTAGCCAAGGGTCGATGCACGATTTGTGATAGCCATGTTTACATGGTAGTTCTCGTATTTTATCCCCATTCTTGAAATCTTCAAGGCAAATAGCACAACACTCAAAAACTTGAGCATGTTGCTCTCTATTAAATTTAATAACTGGAAGTTGATTTAGTTTGCGACGCGATAATCTCCCTCTTCGACTTTTTCGCCAATCGCGGACTAATTTCACCACAGTAGAAACCTTATTGTGAAATAAATAAACGAAAAATAAAAACGGAGAACTTACTAGCATAATAAGTAAACAAGACCCAACTGCCATCGCAAATGGTAAAAGAAATTTGGTCGGGGGCCATGGAGGCATGTCATCTGGAGTTATATTTACAAATAGATCTTTTGGCTCAGCCAATGCACTCTTTCCAGTTATAATACTTTTAAAATATTCTCCCGCTTCTTTAGTGGTAAATACTTTTATTGGTTTATCTGTTTGTCGTCTGCCAAATTTTGTTGATTCCATAACGAAGCCTAATGACTCGAGATAAATTCAATAGCCAGATAAAACAAGCCTGATGATATTTCAATATCGCTTGGAGATTGTGAACCCATCGGAATCAGTGGTCCATCTCTATCATCATATACAATTGCACCCATATAACCATGAGTTTGCGCAGTTAAAATCTTATTATATGTTAACTGGAATTTATCAAGAAATATAAGAATCATTTATTATTATTTTATTATTATAAAAAAACCTTTTCGTGAAATTCACAGTCACCACGTTTGATGAGCAAGATTGGATAAATTGTTCTATTTCCCTCTTGGCTTGGTTCTGGTATATCTGTATTATTCAAATGACCACATGCATCAACAGGATCTGCAAGTTGAACTATGCCAAATAAACCTTCATCTGGGATGGAATCTCCAAATTGGGCTCCCATAGAATCATATTGGGCATATTGATCTGTTGAATTAGCGACATTAAATAATTGAATTTCGCATAAAGCCATCGTTGGATTTAACATCAATGGCAGTAAATAATTCGATAAAGTTTTTGCAACTCCCATATTCTCATTTGAACTCCGATATCTCTTCTTAATTTTTTACGGTTATGCTTTTGCGACGTAAGTTTAATTTCGCGTCTAACAAAAAAATACACGTGTTACTCTAAATAAACTTCACACTTTCCATGTGACCTTGATTCACCCAAAAAGACTCTTCCGTAGCAACAAAACACTTTTATGGTTTCTCTTTCCTGCTATTTTACGTTTCTCTTTTGTAAAGCTGAAATACATTTCTCTCCAGACACAATCTTACAAACATCTAGTCATGGATGACTCATCTCTCTGTTGTATTTCCTTTTTAGTCATAAAAGGGAAAATTGGTAACACGTAAAGAAGAGGATTTTCATTAATTTTATTTTACAGATTTCACAGATTTTATTTTCAAAGTGGTAAGGATTTTATAAAATTTTTTGCTCTTTGAATTGCTTCATTCACCAAATTAGTCGTCATAGCGTTCAGCTCATATTGAAATTTTTTATCTTGATAATGTGATGTTATTTTTAAATGATTATGTAAGTTCTGTTCTATGGTTTCTGTTCACATATAGACTATATGATATAGACTAAAGGTAAAACAATGTATATGGGTTTCATTTTGCTAAATTTCAAATGCTACCTATATTATATAGCCTATATCAGAATTTAAATGACACCATCACAAATTCTCGGTAACTTCTCTGTACAAATCGGGCATATTCTGTTTTGGGTTAGTTTGCATCCAGGGGTGACTTATTGCAGAACGTGAGGTCTGTCTGGCATTTTGATCAACCACCAACAAGCTCGAAATAAAATGTTTACCAGCTCTGGTCACATTATTCCAATGACTGTTGGCAAATGTAAATTGGCCTTTTTGAATATGTTGGAAATCTTAGAACGGATTCGGATTTACTTCTTAAAATCTGCGGCAAAATATAAAAAATCCGGTCCTTTGAAAGGTGGAAATCCTGACAGTAAAATGTATGTTATCACTCCCAAACTCCAAATATCAACTTGATAAGTGTAACCAGATCGTGATAAAACCTCAGGTGCAACATAGGTTGGTGTTGAACACATTTCGTCCAATGGTCCATATACATAAGTTGCGAGCCCAAAATCTGTTATCTAAAGGATCATTTGCAAAACTGTTGTGTTAGAGATACGTTTTTAACCATACATGGGGATTCTGACCTTAGCTTTGTTAATATATGAAATATTGTTTAGAGATACTTTCTTTTCAATGAGAATGTTTTCGGGCTTCATATCTCGATGGGCTATTTTGCGATCGTGAAGAAAGACGAGAGCAGATAAGACGTCTTTATATTGGCTGTTGAATGGTTGTTCAACCAAAAATACATTTACAGTATGAACTCGTAAGCCATCTGCCTTTGATAATACGAACAGCATCTACTTCAGTAAATCGAGTAGATTCGCGAATAGCATCGAAAAGATCACCACCATTCACAAACTCCAAAATAAGAACATAGCTTGTAGGCATTTCATAAAACTGGAATAGCTTTGTAACATTTTGATGATCACATCTTTATATGGTTTCTATCTAATTTTGATACTGTTTGTCATTTGAAAATATTTGTTGAAACCATAACTTTGCATAATACTTATTTCATTATCAATCATTGCTCTCTTCAAGATTTTTTCTTTAGGAATAACCTTGATAGCAAAATCAACCTTGGAAGACTTTTTTGTTGCTTTTCTAACTTGGCCAAAATTTCCTTCCGCAAACACATCTGATATTTCATATTGTGCTTCAAGCTTTTCCCAACTCATTTGAGGACAGAATATATTTTTACCGACCCCAAAATGATCGATTCGGCCATTTAGACGAGGCATGGTTTTATTATTGACGCTTCCAGGGGAGTCATAATGATAAGATTGTAAATGGTTGACTTGATGACCATGTCTAGGACTCGACTTTGGATTTTCAGATGGGGTGTCATCCTCGGAACTTGTCTCTGTCAGTTCTCCTCTTCGATTCATCTTATTGATTCTAGAATCGAATGATAATTGCTTTTTTTGTATTGCGTACCGTGGTATACCGGATGAGATTCTTACCTGTACTGTTTCAAATTCAATTTTCGTTTTTCACTTTCAATATACTCCCATTCTTTCTTAAACTTCATTTTATTTACTTCTTCGCGATGGCGCATGTCTTCATCTAATTGACGACGCCTCTCCATTTCAAGCAATTCAATTTCTTCTTTATGACGTTTGAATTCGCGCTCAGCACGATGCTGCATTTCATCATGCTCTTTTCGCTGTCTTTCAATCAAATCCTTGAACAAGGCTATTTTCAAATGTAGCAAATATGAATTGTATTAGGAGCATACATGGATTGCATTACCGTGATATAATATAAGCCACAAATATAAATTGTATTATATTGATTTAAACGGTAAGCTTTAATTTTTCTACTGATATCCCAGACCTGTAATCGTTTCTCTTGTGTATCAATTTCTTTTCTCTTCTTCCAAATTCCCGATTCTTTTTCTTTCATGACGTCCATTAATGATTGCTTCATTTGCGTTAATTCAGATTCTTGTTTGTCCTTTAATTCTAGCTCTCTACTTCTCATATGGGCTTCCAATCGTTTCAAGGCCTCTACACTTTTTTTCTCCAAGTCTCGTATTTTTGCTTCGTACTCTGCATTGGCATTATGCCGTATTTCAAATATTTCATCGCTAGGCTTTTTGGTTTTCTTGATCATTCGCTTGTCTGGTAGAATCTGTTTTCCCGTCGCTGAGTTCATTGAACGTCCAATCATGAGACTTGCTCTATTCCGGTCTTGAACTCGTCTTGGTGGACTTTTATTTGAATGAGAAATCTTTGGAATATCATGCCTCGGTTGTCTTGAAAAACGCATTGGTGGCTGAAATGGCGTCTTAGCTGTCCAAGCCATTCCATCTGAACCTTCCAACCTCTGTCTTGGTGGTGAATTCGGGTGCAATTCTTCAACCGTATGAGTGATTATAGAATTCGTGATTTCATCGCGTCCCATCGCAATGAAAACTGGATCTGGTGCTCGAAACAACTCGCCCAGACTTTTAATAATCTTTCCACGAAGCGTATAAAGACGTCGAACATGATCATTATGCCAGCGAGGTATTTGAAATGCTTCAGTTACATCAAGTAAAAGTTGTTCAAGATTTGCAGCACTTCTTTTATTTAAAAGAAGTGATATTCGTTTGAATGGTCGTGTTTTAGTTGGCAACACAATTGTGACGACTCTTGGTTTCAACGAACCATTTTCAAAATCACTTGTTCCAAAATTAACTGAATTACGTCAAAATTGAAAGTAAGCTCAATCTAATTTGTGATGAAGTATGAATTAGCGAATTACCTGAAATATTTCCACTTGCTAGTTGTCTGCTACCCCCGGGTAACGGCCTTTTTAAAGATTTTTAAGATAAAAGCATTCAAATAACTGAGTCCAACTATGAATTAATTGAATTTTAACCAATGAAATATTATTCTCTTTCCTATGACGAACTTGCTGTCTCTGTCTTTTTGGTAAAAGATTTGATTCTTCGATTCTCGGATTTCTTCTTGTATCAGAATCCGATTGAACTTGTCGAATCCGACCCCAAACGTATCTTTTTGACAAACTTGAATTTGCTGACATATCGTCGTCTGAAAAGTGCATGATTTTTTCTCTTCCCGACCGTGAAAATATGAATGAATTATCCTCTCTACGCGTGGCTGTCTAAAACCTCTTGAAACTCCTTAAGATCGCTTTGTAGTCCAGGAAACCACAAAAAAGTTGGAAACAACTATAAACAGTTTTCAATTATTTCACCAATTTGTATGTCAGAAGTAACTTGGATCGGAAATGAAGTTCTTGGACAGAAAAAATAATAATCCAGGATCAGTACGTTGCGTACGTATATCCAACTGCTCCTAAAATAACATAGGATAAAAGCTTCGTCTTCCAAGGTCACACAAATATTATAAATGTACTGTGATGAGTTTCCATTTTAGCGCATTCCAAGCGTTTTTTTTTAAGGTAGCAACGTTACTTTATTGATATGAGTAACAGTTCGACGCAGTTAAAAAATTTTTTAGGGATTATTTTTCGACTTGGGCGCGCTGATATTTGCTCTTCAGTATGCTGATTGATTGTTTTTTGGGCAATTTCTTGATACTGGGTCGCTGCAAATTGATTACCTCTTTTCTGTATTTTAATGAAGGAATGGAAGAAAGAATAAAAGCCTAGGAATTTGATTCCTCTACTTTATGAGTTTTAGATTTTTGAAAAAATAGAGGACTTTAGGTAATCGGTCTTAGATTGTTGATTTTAGTCTTCAAGGAAATCGAATATTGGGTGGTCGGCGCGGTGTGTAGTGAAGATTTTGTACAGGTTTGCCAAATGTTGCTGTCGTTGAGTTTCTTGGTTGGCTGCTTGAACTTTCGGGTATCCAACTTCGATCCATTTGATATAGGTGGCGGCGGCTTCTCCGGTTTTGTTTTTGAGCTGATTGCAGTTCCCCATTTCTCTGATCAGTGCCAAGTCTTTCACTTCCGGCCACATGAAGTATTTGAGATGTTTTTCGAATTCCTTCATTTTGTCTTCGGCCGGGTTTGATTTAACTTCCATGCTCATGCTAGTTTTAAATCTTAATATTATTTCTGTTAATACTTTTGACTTTTGGGGATTTTTTAATGGGATCTTGGTATGGTGGGACGGTATCTTGGCAATCTATGAACAGGTCTGTAGTATACAGTAAAAGACAGTTCACTGTAGGGGGGTTATTTGGTTCTTATTTGGGTACTGACTTTTTGATCCTAGTTTTTATTTACTTTTACGGGTTTGGTTCTTTTTTAGAGTGGGTCTTGATTGTTTTAATTATTTCCTGGGATTCGTTCAGTTGTAGGAAAACTTATTTTGACCGTGATTTTGTTGTAGATTTGTTCAGGAAAGGGGGGACCAGTTAGTTTTGAGCGGTCGTGGGAAATAATATATGCTTGAGTGAATTTTAGGCCTGGGTAAATTTCAGTCCACTCTTTCAAGTCTTCGACTTGGACCAGCGCGTCGTGGACTTCGTCGAAAACTGAATTCGAGTGAAAGTGTTCGTCGAGAGGGACGTATCCTATATTGAACTTACGGGTGCGGGCTATATCGTATATTTGGGCATTGTTCATTGTGGTCACGATATTCCTAATGTTGGTGAATTCAACATTTGGGGGGTGGGCAACTTGGGATCTAAAGGTTAATTCACAGAAATAATATCCTAGGGAGCAGTATCTCGTGACAATATGATCTTCTTGATCTCTGTATTATATTTGCAATTTATCACTCGTCATATTACGGTCATGATCACTCTTGGTGAAAACATTTTATTTATTTCAGTTATTTCAAGATATTTTTGATTATACGAGGTGCGATTTACACCATGATTATTACCAAGATGGGTGTACCCGGTATGGAATACTATCATAGGCTATCATCAGCTACTAGCTAAGTCTAAAAAAATCCTGGATGTTCACTATTTTCTTAACAATTCTAGATTGAGATTTGACTCAAATTGATGATCCCGAATTAAAATAGTTTTAACATGGTTTCTACCAAAACCACAAGTAAAAAGTTAACGTGGAATTCATGTCCAAAGGTGCCACTTATCTGTATTCTCGCCAAGCTAAATAGAAAAGTTGATAAGAAAAATGCCCTCTTAGCATGTAAAAGCTGGCATACAACATCATTGAGGTGTGTTTCAAATCATTTGGATGTAACTAAAATTATTAATGTTAAGTGTTTCGAAATTGTGGAGCAAGTTTGAACTTGATATAGCTGCCATTGGCGCTCGTTCTGGTTGCTATCGACAGACGCAAAAGTATTTGAAACAGTTTCGCAATTTCATTTCATCCATAACAATTTCGGGTCGCGATCAGGACAAAGTCATGAATGGCGGAAAAATTCAAAAGCCGATTCAAACATTTTTGTCAGTGTTGAATCTTGTTGCCGAAGAATCAACTAGAAAGCCAATCAAAATTAACAAATTAACTATTGAGAATTTTGGTGAGTTATTCAGAATAATAAATAGATATTCAATAAACAGGCTAACTGGAAGATTCAGATCCTAATGTCGCGCGCTTGGTATCATCAGAATATTCTCGAATTCAGCCTCCTGGTTGGGCTGATGGTAGACAATTTACCCGTGGATTTGAAAAATATCCAGATATTTTCTGTGATATTCTTGCTCGACTGAAATCGAGTGGATCTTTAAACAACATTCAATGTTTTGAACTGAGAAACACACGACTCGAAAATAAGATGGGAATAGATCTACTCGACAGTATTCTCAGCTATGGAACTGTGCTACAATTGTTGGATTTAACAAACTATTTTGTGTTTTTTCACCACTTGATGGAGACACAGCGCGAACGTTTCGATTGGTTACTTTTTTCCAGAATTAATATTGTGACACATCTAAAATAATGGTTCAAAATGCTTGTTTATTAGACTTTTTATAATCGGAGAATGTTCTTTTTCATATTTTGAACCAAAATAAGACTTGACCATAACATGTTAGACAATCAGCTCATAAAAGGAATATCTGATAATTGGGATCATTGTTTGAAAAAAATAATCGTTGATGTGAAATCAAGCTATCGCAATTTGAGATTTCAATTCTTCAGCAGACGGGCAGGTAAGATTTTTGAATAAGGCTGTAGGCAGAAAATAAGCGGATTCACTTCATCCTTTAGTTTTTCATCGTGAGGTCTCGTCAGTGACTCGTCACGGTATCGCTATGGATATGGGAGACCTATCAATATGCTCGAACATAAGATCATTCGTGTATATTCTATTTTAGATTTATTTCGTTCTGACGCACTCGATTGGACTCCAATCAATGACCACTGTAGAAATGCAAATATTGAAGTATTTTTCGGCGCAGAACCAAATTCAAGATGGCGTAATGATTTATTTTGTGATAATTATGATAATGTCAGTACCACTGTCGTCCTTTTGAGCAAATGTAATCATATTCACAGACTTGATTTCAAGCGAACAGATTTCAATGATTTTGTTACTAATGTTACACGTGGATATGACTGTATGTCCCCTGAATATCGTCATTTTACCACTTATAGGACAGGTTTTATTTAAAAAAATATTCAAGCCTATCAATCATTTATTCTTAGTATAGTCTATACTTAGAGATCCCAATATATAATTTCACTAACATTACGGAAGATAGCAACTTTCGAGCAATAACTTTCAAGTTGAAAGTTTCAACAGTATAATTTTAGGACTCAAGGGGTTTTCATGAGCGTAGAAAACGGTTGGCGATCTTAAAATGGGCAGGAAACGCTTGGCCTTATCCTGAGATCTCTATCTATACAGTCTAGACTATACTGGAATCCAGGACCTGGTCCGACCTTACGGAATTAAATAGCTAATAACTTTCGATCATAAATAAAAAAACCCTCGGAAAGTCATTCTAATATGCTAAGTTTCACGAAATTTCTATGGATGAAACCATCGCTTGCTTTATCGTTGAAAATAATAAATGTCGATTCGGTAGATTGGCTCAATACAGATACAGATGCAACTGAAAATATAGAAAAGTTCTTGGCAAAGGACAATAATTTAGAAGAATTGAATGTGAAAGCAATTATGAAGAGAAAATTCATTAATTCAGTATTCGAGGCTGTCCAGAAAAAAGATTCAAAACTAAAAGTCCTTAACCTTAAGCAGGTGATTTATGCAAGTCATGCTCTGGAAGATCCGAATTCCCAAGAAATTCCTCTTAGAGAAGAAGACATCTTTGAAAAATTCAAATATGAAATACAAAAGCTCAAACATTTCGCTTTTGAAGTAATATTGAGGGACGAAGTTACTGAAAATACGAATCCAAAGATTTATAATAATAATTTATTTACGGAATGGCGTAACAGTATTGAATTGGAAACAATTGATCTAACTAATGATTCTGATACCGATTAAGTAAGACTGTGTTATATAATATTTATATTTATCTAATAAAATTAACTCTCCATAGTCTCCAGAAGATGGGCTCCGCGTCAAAAAAATACCACTGTACCTATGTAAATTATTTATTTGATTATTTTCAAGGTGAATCATTCCATCACAGAACAAACTGGAAAAAGTCCAAATTCATTTTATTGAAGGTGTCACGTTGGTTATTATCGATAGTTTAGCTTCGTTAACCGCGGTTCGAGGTTGAAATAACCCCAAGGGCAGTCCTGAGGGTAACCAGAATATAATATTCCATCGCTCATTTCAAATTCCTTTTGACGTCATCGTGTTACCATTCAGCTTGAGACGATTCACTGCCACAAGGGGCTCCATCAGTTTTAAAGGAAGAAGAGTTGACCAATAAGACCATTTAAGAAGGACGAATTTAAATAAATCATTCAAAATTATGAATTTTACTGAGTTTTTTTTAATTTATCTTATGTCTGCATTTGTGACTAGTAATCCAGTACGAAGCCACAAAAATATTCGAAATCGAATTTCAAAAAAATTATTTGCCAGGATATGTTCCAGAGAAATGTGTGTCAAATGCTCGCTTTTGTTGACAAAGAATTTGACTCTGTGCAATTCAATTCTATCCATACCGAAATGTTGTCCAATCGACACTGGAACATTTATGATCAATTACTAATTTATAAACTCTTGTAATTTATATGATTGAGACGTTCGTATATCAGTCAGTACCTTTCCATTTCAACTGTCTTTTAGTACTCCTTTACATTTTTACTGCAATAAACTGATAAATTTATGACAACTCATTAACAAAAAAGCAGTATCCTATTAAGTAACCCATTAAGGGTTTCTGAGATGAATGACACGTGTTTTTATTTTCGCTCTCACCCGCTGCGGGAGCCCCGATCAATAATTTGGAAAAAAAAGAACCTGAAATTTTAACTTTGCCCGTTTCTGAGTGCATTTCACTTCAAATCTACCCCCACATGCATACCCTTAAACCCATTGTAACTAACATGGTGTTGTACTGCAAAAATTATACAGTCTTTAAATGAAAATGAATAGTTTAAATATGAGATTATTATACGAGATTCTCTTCAGAAATAATTAAATATGTATTTGAAATTAACTCTCTGCAAGAAAAAGATACTGTAAATCTACAAAATAAATGGACCTTCGAATTATCTCCATTTTTGAGTTCAACATTTACTACTTCCGAAGCACAGTTTAAGCTGATTTCTGGGATGAGTTCTTGTATAATACAAAAACACGAGACTGTCGTCACAATTTCTTTGTTCAATCGATTGTTAAGGTTTTCAATTAAATTTAATACTTGTTTCGAAATTTTTGATGCCATCAATTTGATGGGCTTTAATATAAAGGGGGAATCTTCCCGATTGTGATGTGGTCCGAATTGGGTCAGCAATGCTGACTCAGCATAAAGAAAATGACCACCGGAAGACGAATCCCACTTTGTGTTTTCCAAGGCTTTTATTTAAAATTTGATACTTTATTCACCGGCTCTTTATATTCTGTAGTTCAAATTTATAAGTTAAGAAACTTTATTGATTACTGATTTTCAACGATGCGAATACATTACCGCAACGTTTTACATTCTCGGTCATTATCAGCGACTGAAATCCAATACGACGTAGCCCACCGTTGCGAGAAGTAAACAATACGTTTCCATATCAACCCAATTATCTGTTTAATCAACCCTATTATTTTATCATTGTAATCGTGCACCATAGAAGGTATCAAAATAGCAAAAGTATGAAAATGGCAAAGATGGTGCACATGAATTGGATAAAATATTGCGCTAATCTTTAGGACTCATAATCTTGAGGAATACGGTCAGATCTATATAACTTATTTAATAATATCTTATAACTTCAATATAAGGGTAAGTTTCAAATTAGGTTTACGATCACTTCCAAATGAGGAATGCGGTCAGTTCCATATAAGCATTACGGCCAGTTCTAGATTCTAGTCAAGGTCCTACTTTCCTAAAAGCCTTTGCCCGTTCCAATTCTAACACAAATTATGTGTTAAACACATTCTTATAGTTAAGATAGTATTGTCTGCTTTTATTCGGAATGAATCATTCCACAGTGACCACGAGGTTATAATTGGGGAAATTTCCAACATGCCAATAACTCTGGCACTGGTCCGATAGTCGACCAATCAGATTGGTCTCTTACGTCAATAATTCTAGTCAATTTCGAGTCAAACTTTTTTCTTGGTCCCATTTTTAATTAGTCGTACTTTAGTGAGCGCTAGTCTCATAGAGATTTGCATCCTAAGTTTGTCTTGTATTCTCAGAGTATTTTTAAAATTGGAAAAATGGTCATCGAGGCCATTGCCAGAAATAGAGCCGAAAGGAACCGGGATCCATGGACTGATGAGTTATCTCTCCACGCAGTCGTATCACATGTTGGAGAGTCTAGAATCCGTTCGTCTATTTATCCTTGGTGAAAGTAAGAAAGGTCGCCATGAACCATCAAAACGAATTGATGACTTCATGTGTGGTTTGGAATTGAAACAAATTACAAAACCACGTGATGATTCAATTATTGAAACATATCGAATGGGTAAGATATCTTGTTGACGGTCCATTGTGATAAATATTCTTTATAACAAATATTTGTCAGGTCAAGTGCTGGGAAAGGGAGGTTTTGCGAAAGTATTCAAAGCAGAACGTACAATATCAGCTGATTTGTCCTCAGAACCAATATCTTCCAGCACTGTGGCAGTCAAGGTAAATTTAACAACCAATACGGTTCTGGTCTGACTCACTCCTTGTGGGATTCCCTAAAACTATGATTGGCTGTAACATTTTTCGTTAGATTATTCCAAAAAAGCGAGTGAGTCGTCCAGATCAAGCAGCTCGAATTGAAAACGAGATCTTGATTCAATCAAAAATGAAACACCGAAATGTTGCAGCACTTTTATCGGCTTGGAGTGACGAAGAAAAGTATATTCTCGTCATTGAATATTGTGAAGAGAAAACGCTGCTCTGCTACATGAAGCTTTATGCTAACAAGGTATCATTATGAGTCAGAGAGCTTCTATTGTTGAGCCTAAGTTTGATTTTATGTTAAGCGAGTGCCAGAACTGGAAACAGCAATGGTTATATCTCAACTTTGCAGAGCAGTCGAGTTTTTGCACAAAAATGATATAATTCATCGTGATATCAAGCTTGGAAATGTTCTCCGAACAGGAAACTGCATCAAGCTAGCTGACTTTGGATTGGCAATTAATTTCAGAACCGAAAATTCTCGCCACATATGTGGCACACCCAATTTTCTGTCACCCGAGGTCTATGCTGAAAAGTATCATTCACCAGCATCTGATATTTGGGCAGTTGGATGTGTGTTGTATTCATTGCTTGCTGGGGCCAATCCATTTGAGTTCACTGATCTCAAAGACACTGGTAAACGAATAATGAATATGGAATTTACAATTCCAGAATTCTTTTCTAGTGAGGCCAAGGAAGCTATTCAATGCATCATGACAGACCAGCACAAGTTCAGGTAAAAGAAAATCCTAACAAGCTTGAATTCCATGCTGAAACACGATTAAGGCCATCAGCACGCGAAGTATTGAAGCTGCCACTCTTCGCAAAATATGGAATAGTGCCATCTGGTACGAAATCAAGCAAACACAGAAGATCAAAAGCTGATCCTGGGCCGTCATTTCGCTCTCGGTCCAAAACAAATCCAGAAACCGAGGAAAGAACTTGTAAAAGAGCTCTATTCTGTAAGGTGGGGTTTTTAATTTATAGCTTTTTATCACAGCAGACAGATTTCCACGAGTCAAGCTTTGATTGAAAACCATATAAGCCCGTGAGTGACAATAAAAATACAAGCGGTGATTCCAGTGGTTCTAGTGGACAGAATCGGGAACCTCTTGGTCAGATGAACAACAATCTCATCCCGACCACAACCGTTACGAGGTCGCGATTCACAAAGTCTAAAAATTTTGCTCGAAGTCTTTTGAATGAAATCGAGACTGCTCCAAATAGTGCAGTTAGAAAGCGAAACCGAGAAATGCCTGATTGCCATCGATATCAGCCGGCATTAAAACAAGGCCGTCACCAAACATCTATCGTCTATGTCACCAAATGGATTGATTATTACGAACAGATTGGTCTTGGTTACAAGCTTTCAGATGCCACCACCAACATACTGCTTCGAAATGGTGATACAGGTTAGATATATTCACAATATTAATAAAAACCTCAATAATAATTTCAGCAAAAGGACGTGGTGATGACAAGATACGGCGCTGCCAAACATTGGGTTCAATTCGAGCAATATATGAGCAAGAATTTAGTCGATGGAATAACAGCGAATTCACAAGAACCAGATGAATATGGAAATGTCACTGTAAGATATTTCGAAAGAGACGACCGGGCAATTATATTCCAACTCAGCAATGGAGTTAAACAGGTTAGACTCTTTATTCTAATAGATATAGACTTTAATAGATTATTTCTTCGATCAGGGTCTGATATCAGGGTCGTACGCCATATTAATTCAAGTGAACGAAATTCGTTCAACGAATCAATAATTCTTTCAGCTTACTTTAAAAATTAAAAAACAAATCATCAATAAGTATTTTAGATCAACTTCTTGAATGGCCCAGAAAGAGGAACCAAATTTATTATCAGCAATGATGGTTTGATTTTGGTTGAAAAACGAATCCGAAAGTATTTTTCATGGAATGATCTCGATTCTCAGACAGAAAATTCAATGGCGAGTCTTCTTAATTACGCTCACGATCGATTCCATTCGATGGATCGAGAACGACGAGGATCACAAGGCAACTGCGATAGGAGCGAATTTTGTCAATTAATGAATAAATTAAATGTATAGGAAAGGATTGTTCGCGATAATATAACTAAAAAGGGAAATAAAATCAGAGGTAGGACTCAGAGATGAAATTGAAAATTTATACAATTTCGGTGAACTTGTGAAAATCAGCTACCGCCCACGTTAAAACGTTTCGATTTTATCTCGGAGCCCTTCGAAATTCTATTTCATAATGCAGCATAATTTATGCGACACAAGCTTTTTAGCCTTTTGGATCGAGAACAAACCTAATAAGGACCTCCATTGTAGAAAAAATCCCATCCACCCTTATTATATTAAGTAACCATCCCCTTCATACTGTATTATTCAGTCGATTTGGAAATTAGGCTAAGACCCAATTTCAAAATCAATTTTTATTAACCCCGCTTTAATAACTGTTTATAAACTTTATATCTTATTTTAATATTATATTAAAGTAATAAACCATAACTAGACAGAAATATGTTTTATTTAGTCACTCAGGTGTTTTGACTACATTAGAGCACTATTGGTAATGGTAGATGCAGCGTTAGAAATACGTGGAAATTCATGCACTAAAGATTCGCCTTTCATTCAGACCGTTCCAAAATTTTAAATGGCAAGACATGTCTAGACATTTCATCAAAACAATTATCAATTTGATAATTCCTTCAATAAATTCGTCACGGATTTTTGAAAAATATTTTTTCTCTGAACAAAATATTGCAAGCGACCGTAAAATTGTTTTTGTAGATTCTAATAAATTATAAATCAAAAATTATAACGCAATCATTGTTATTGGACCGCAATTTGAAATGAATTAATATTTATATTTCTGTCCACTGACTTACCAGTGGTAAGTTACCACATAAACAAGCTTCATGAAGGGTAAGGAAATTTGAAAGTTGCGCTCAACATTTCAAGTTACCGAATTCGACTATTTCGAAAGAGAATAATTTTCCGAATGACGTTTCGCTTCCCTGATTGGCTCTTTTGGCTTTTGACCGAAAAATAAGAGAATGCCAGACAAATCAGATGCCAAACGAAAACTTTCTTCATCTGGTCGCGATAAAGATAAAGGCTTGTCTCAGAACCACATTCATATGATTAACCATCGTAGGGCCAATATACCGCATATTATATGCGTCAAATCCCCCTCGTGTTCGTATATGCGTTTATGAAAACAAAAATTTCAAAAATTATAACTGTTCTAATATTTGTCGGCCAAATCATACCATTACTAAAATTGAAAAGCCAGTTTTAAAGTGAAGATCGAATCCGTGAAAAGAAAAAGTTCCGATTCTGGGTCACAAAGTGAGAAAAAAGTCAAAATCGAAAGAAAACCGGAAGATCGAAAAACCGAGAAAAAAGATGTCAAACTTATTAAGAAAACAACTTCAACTAAAATTTCGACAAAGACAGACGTAAAAAGGCCAGAAAATAAAAAGGCAGAGAAACCAAAACGTATGTTCTGGTCGTTTAATTTTTCTATTTAATCGTTAATTATGTGTATTCACTTTGAAGTATTTTGTAAAATATTATTTAGTATCAAACTTTCCCGAATTCGACGAAGATAGTTTTGTCAAAATGTCAAAATATGACGGAATTTCTGCCGATTTTAATCAAACTTCGTTACAAATAAAGTCCATCATGTCAAGTTTGATTAATATGAAACGAGATGGCAAAATTGATGACAAGGATAAATTTCATCAGCTCCGAACAGATGGTTGTTTACAAATTGCAGTACTCAAAAGGTTGAATAGATTCGCTCAAGTAACCGCTCGTGACGCAAGAGAAGAGACCAAAGATAATTTGAATAAATCTGATGGTCACTTTTTGAAACTTCAAAATCTTCAGTACCAAGCTCATCATCTTCAAAATGAAATTGATTCTTGTCTTCGTTTTCACTCAGCTCATAAAGATTTGGAATTAAAATCAGAAGATGATTTTGACCGCAATGCCCCGGACGAATTGAAAACAGAGGAAGTTATGATGGGAGATGAACATGAAGTCATTTGTGCTCGACTCAAATGGGAGAATCAAGAACGTATTGAGCTTCAAAAAACTATGGATCTAGGTTCAGAAAAGAAAGATACTTTGGAAGAAGAAGTTCAGCGAAAGCTTACAAATCTCAATAATGTTCGTCCACAACTTCAAAATATAATGCAAGGTAAATAAAGCATGTCACGTATGGTATATTTATTTTATTTTAAGCTGCGAATGGTGTTCGTGCTAAACTCGGACTTGGTGGTGTTGTTGGGGTTATTGGAGAAGCTGTCAGTTTCCTTACACTACCACTTGGTGCTATTTACAAAGCTGGTGTTGCTTATCGTCAAACAAATGGCAACCTCGAGGTTTCAATCCAAGGAGATGAGAAAGAAGCGATGGAAATGAAAGAAAAAGGTTTTGAGGACGAAGATGCTGAACGTAATGAATCAATCGAGGGCGATGAAGGTGGCCGAAGAGCACGGAAGAAAAAACGTTCACAAAAAGGATGGTTTCCTGTCTGGATCGAATGGAAACTCAACAATAAAGTTATACAATTCAAACATTCAACTCTCAACAAATCTATTTATGGTAAATTATCTTATAAATTATATTTTTAATCCATCAAATTATTAGCTGAAACGTCATCCGATGTAAATTCACCCAATTTGAGTTGTCTTTATCCGGGTGATGCCGGAATTGAATCATCACAATCTTCATTTGGACGTTCATATTGGTGGGTATCACAACTAGCTGGCTTACAAGACCTCCCACACAACCAAAGTTTATCTGATTTTGTTTCCGATTTGGTTTCACGTTTGAATGCAAGATTTGATAATTTGATATTAGCTGATGCACATTTGAAATCGCTTCTCGGAAAACAATTGCCCACGTCAATAAGGTTTATATAAAGCATCTTTTCATTCATTAACCAAAGGATTCAGCGATGAAATAATCACCAGCGGGTCGATCAATTCTTTCGAATCAAACGATGAATTCAACAATTATCGTAATATTAAGGCGCACATGGATGGTAAAATATATAAGGTTTGTTCAAATATTTAATTTGGCTAAATTATAATTCTTTTTGTAGATGACCATAACACAGAAAAACGGAGATATTCTAAGCGCAAAATGTTCGATTCCACCAAATTATCCAGTTGATGCGACACGTTTCAGTATTGAAATGAAAGAACGAAATTCTTGCAACTGTGCTATTATTCAAAGCTTAGAGGAATCTGTCAATCTGAGAATACCTCTTTTGGCAACCAATCAAGACGAAGGAATGATTTTGATCCTTAAATTGCCAATTCAGAATTGGCTGTAGCCTTATATAATAAGTTATATTGCTTTGAATTCCTGAAATTGTGATTTTTCGATAAAATCCTTACAAGTTTTGTCGTACCAAGTTGCGGCACTGTTGAGTCAGCCGATTGCAACGAAGATAACAACACGAAATCGCGTTTATCCTCTGAAGTTATTGTAGTTCAAATTGAAGTTCACTGCCTTGAATACTGATATATCTATCTATTTTAGAAATTAAATGAACGCAACTCGGTATGAGTTTGCGGTAAATATATATGAGGATCAATTAGAAGAGGCTTCCTTGTGCCTATTGCATACCATTATATTCCATCGAACTACTGGAAAATATGTTGGAAACGGTAAAGGTTTCCAAATTGGATCAGTAGGATTCAAAGATGTCAATTGCAAAACTATCCCACTCACTTATATAATGGTAATTGTAATAACTAAAATAATTTTTAAATTTTCAACTTACAGACCGAATCACAACAACTACATGCTTCTGTACAAGAACATGTCACACAGTTCAAAAAACAATTCAAACATGGGACACGCACTCTCAATTTAGAGGTTTGTTACTTTACTTTTGATTGTTTAATAATAATATTTGTAGTTTTATCAAAAGAAACGAGGAAGGTGGTTTTCAGGGGACGAACAGATTCCCTGGGAAGTTTGGTCTATTGATTTCAATGTTGTAGAACCAGTTGAATCAGCAAACCCATCCGAATCAATCATTTCAGTTATGATTTCTGTTGCTGAAGCAGTAAACAATCAAAAAACGTTTTTACCGAAGGTTTGTACTTTAATCGAAATCATTACACGAAAGTGATCTTTTGCGAATTCAGACACCTCAAAAAAGCGATTTGGGTCTTGTGTTCGATTGTTCCTATCAAGATGTTCAACCATATAATTTCCGGATACAAATCCCTTCTCAATCAGGCTTTTCGCTAAAAAAAATCTTGCGAGACGTTTCAATGTCATGAATGCCCATGATCTTCCAATTCAAGTCTCTGCAAAGATATTCTCTTCATTCAACCATTTTTGAACTTGCTTTCTTAGAATGATCCGTATCGTAACACGCTCTTTGATCACCACTAATAGACGGGCAATGGACCCAATTCAAGCCATTTTCGTAAATAAAATCAGAGCTTACCGGGATCAATCCTCCGCTCTCGGTGGACCAGTTGGTGCTGATGGCGTTTTCAAGCAAGAACAAGCTGATATTATGGAACGACTTTCCCGTACATATGGTCCGTATAATCAATTATCATTTTGTTGAGTGTTGTATTATATAATAAAATTTATATTTAGGTGGTGGTGATATGGAGTCATTCCCATCTTTGGAATTTGTTGAACCAGATCTCCACCAAGATGCTATTGATGGAGAAAGAACTATTGACATCCAAGTTGGACAATAAGACAATTAAACAATTATTTATTATTAGAAATTCATAAATTATAATATTTTATAAGTTTCAGAATGCTCCGCCGTGTTGCTCAACGTGTCTCTCAGACTTCGCTCAGAAGATTAAATCTTCAAGAATACTCTTCAAAACAATTAATGGAAGAGCATGGACTCGCTGTGCAACGATTCCGAATGGCTGAGACTGAAGCTGAAGGTGTCGAGGGTGGTAAAATGTAAGTATTATACAGTTTTATTCTCGATCTAGATATATCTATAGGCTCCTGGAAACTGGAGCACCCGAACTTGTTATCAAAGCCCAAATCTTAGCTGGTGGTCGAGGAAAAGGAACTTTCGATTCTGGATTTAAAGGTGAGTCTCATACTGTATATAGTCATACACAAAATGTTTATAATTGTGATTATCAGTAAGCCAAAAAGTCTCTATTCATATAATATGAATCATATTTCAAACATGTTTAGGTGGTGTTCATCTTACTAAAGATCCATCTGAAGCTGGAAAACTTGTTCAAGCCATGGTTGGAAACAGACTCACAACAAAACAAACGGCACCAGAAGGCGTTGAAGTACAGAAAGTCATGATCGCTCATGTATGTGTTTACCATTTTACCAATATTCAACTGACATTTATTTACTAGGCACTTGATATTGAACGTGAAACCTACTTGGCCGTATTGATGGACAGAGCATTCAATGGTCCAGTTCTTGTTGGCTCCCCTGATGGTGGTATGGACATTGAAGAAGTTGCCGAAAAGACACCAGAAAGAATCTTTACAATGCCAATCGATATCAATGATGGTATTTCCAACGCTCAAGTATGATTAACGTTCTGTTTTTAGTTTATCAATGATTGAATATTTTATAGGCTATGGAAATGGCTGCCAATCTTCAATTCGAGGGAGAAAAACAAGTCAAGGCCGCGGAACAAATTGAAAAGCTTTACAATTTGTTTATAGCTGTTGATGCAACACAAGTTGAAATTAATCCATTTGGTGAAACAACAGAAGGTGATGTTGTTTGCTTCGATGCTAAAATAAACTTTGATGACAATGCTGCTTATAGACAAAAGGAAATATTTGCAATGGGTGATACTGCTGAATCTGATCCACGTGAAGTAGATGCAGAACGTTTTGGTCTTAATTATATTGGTCTTGATGGTCAGATTGGATGTCTTGTCAATGGCGCCGGCCTTGCTATGGCCACCATGGATATTGTTAAACTTGAAGGTGGTGAACCAGCTAATTTCCTTGATCTTGGAGGTGGTGTCCAAGAACAAGGTGTCTACGAAGCATTCAGAATCATTACCTCAGATCCACGAGTCAAAACAATCTTAGTCAATATCTTTGGCGGAATTGTAAACTGTGAAGTTATTGCCAGAGGTACATTGTGATATACTTATGAAATCTGAGGCTAAAATACTTTTCTAGGTATTAATCGAGCTTATGCTGAACTTGGTATCACTGTTCCAGTTGTTTGTCGACTCGAAGGAACAAATGTTGATTCTGCTAAAGCAATTTTGGCCGCTTCCGGAAATCCTGTTCAATCGGCCGATTCGATGGAAGATGCAGCCAAGAAGGCTGTTGCCACTATTCAGTAACTCTCTTGAATCTTGGTTACCCTACTGTTTATTTATTTATCAAATTAGGTCTTTTTAGTGCCTTTTCATGACGTACCTTTCATGACAAATCTGACACATTGTGGCAATTTACAAAACAATTCGCTCTCCTTAAAAGGGTGTTTAGGAACTTCACTTATAATTCCTTTCTTCCTTCCTGAATTAAATAACGCACAAAATTAATAAAGCAATGAATTTTAGTTAATTGCTTGACGAGAGTGATGCGCAGTATACAGTCACGAACGGGTTGAAATTGGCGGTTGAATCAGACGCAACATCTGAAATTTATTTTGAACCTGAATTTTAGCTACTTACGCTACTTTTCGCGGTCTCGGTTTTTGCCGACCGCTTCCCAGCTTCCACCAAGACGGATTACGAAACTTCAAAGCAGCTTCACAATAAGGCCCTGCATATAAAAGAGGTTATAAACCTAATTTCTCAATCTATTATTTACGTTTTATTTCTAGAACATCCCCAATGGATATGAGTTGGTAGGATTGTCAATACTTTTGAGACATGGTACTCGCTACCCGTCTGTCTCAAAAATGCAAAAATGGATCAATCTTATGACCAAGTAAGAAACTAATTTTTTTTGCATGAGATTTCATTAGCTTTTTAGCATCCAAAAAAATCTTCCCGATGAATCCCCTGACTGGCTGTCAGAATGGCAACTAGGAATGTTAACCGACAACGCTTGGCTACTGAATGAGGTTGGTTGGGAAGAACATAGGTGAGTTACGCCCTCAGACTTTACTTATATAACGCATAAATCCTAACATTTATAATAGAACACTTGCTAAAAACTTCAAATCTCTCAATCCTGATATTTTCAACTCTAAAAATTTTTCAGTCGTCTCTAGTTTCAAGGTAAGACCTTCAAATAATATTGAATTTGACTAATTAAAAAATTCAGGCACGGTGCATTTCTTCGGCTAGAGCATTTTTATCTGGTCTCATTGATGAGCCTGAACAGGCTTCGTCATTTGAAAAAGATATTGATCGAAACGACTTTTTTGGAGACGAATTAAACTTTTTGGACACCAAAATTAGTATCAACTCCCGGCTTATGAGATTTTTCGACTACTGCCGAAAATATATTGAATATGTTGATGACCATCCGAGGTCAATAGAAGAATTTAATAAATTTATAAACGGGGGACATATATCAAATATCCGGAAGAAAATACAAGCCAAGTACCAAATTCAGCACCTTACGAATAAACAGGTGCGTTGAGAAACTTTTTGTTTATATTTTTGTTAAACATATTTATTAGATAACCGACTTATTTCAATTGACAACTTTTGAAAATGCATTATTTGGTGACTCTCAACTCAATTCGCTTTTTGATACTGAATTTCGAGAAGTGCTTGAATATCTTGGTGATTTGAAACACTATTATAAGGATTGTTATTTATTGAAATATGAATTGCATTTTTTGTTAGATAAGACTATTTATAACATGAAACAGACCGGCTATGGATTTTATGTGAATTATGGTCAAGCAACGCCCTTATTACAAGATATGATTTCTCTTGTAGAGCGTTATAAAAACGACCCTGACGCACCACCTTCTGCTAAATTATATTTCGGCCATGCTGAAACCGTTGTCCCTCTAATTGCTCTATTAGGTCTATTTGAGGGACCAGCCTTGACTGCTGAAGGATTTCTTTTATCCAAACACAGGCATGATATTCACATTCAACGGTTTACTCAAATCTCAAGACTAATAACTTGATAAGTTATCACTGATACGCCAAATCAGAGTATATGAGAATTTCTGATAAGATCGTTTCGGACATCAGCCATTGCCCCGTACTCGTCAAATATTGCCTTTTTAGTTTACAGGAAGCTTGAATCAAATTCTGATAGTGACATGCCAAAGATGTTACTTCAGATTTCTGTGAATGAACATCTTGTCAATATACCAGGTATGATTCAAGAGCCACGCCCTTTATGGTAATTAAACAATATATTTCAAAGGTCAACAACATACAGTTGAGATTGATACAGCTCTCAAACACTTCAAGTCAAAAATTAAAGTAAGTCAAATTATGTTAACATTAGTTTCCTAATGTAATTCATTTTTTCCAACGTTCGCCAAGAATATTTGGTGTCATTATGACTTTAAATTTTGATTTAAATACTAGAGTTGGAGCAATGACGAATGCCAAACGCCAAATGATTACAAGAGACCAAAATCGGACGAATTATAATCCGTCCTCTGGCGCCCATAAGTCGTCAAGACTGAACCAGTTGCCTTTTCTGAGCCCAAAAGTGAAACTGAACTTAGAACATGTTCGTTACATCTTCGATTCTGCCTTCTTATATTGCCAATTATCTTCCATTATTCTACTCTTAGGTGATTTTCAGTGTTTAAAATAACGTGATCAAATGTCACGTTACTATATGACGGTGTCTCATTGCTTCTTACACGCCAGTTGACTTCAGTTAATGGGTCACCTCTAGAGGTCACCACTAGAGGTCATATACAGTTCAATTTCTTACTATTGCTCCGAATATATTTAAAGAATACGACAAATTACCTTCATCATTTTAGATGGGCACAGGGCCCTCCAGAACCATCGAATGGGGGAGCCTTGAGGAGCATGAATATCTCAAAAGGATTATTGATTCTCGTGTTACAGCTGCTGATCCACTGTGGAACCAACTTCTAAGTTTCCGAGTTCCCCTTCAGCCTCAATCGATTGCCGAACATGAGAAAAAAATTGAAAACTTGTGCCGTCTATTTCTTCAAAATGGACGACAGAATGGAAATATCATCAGTCTTATTCAACAGTTTTTAATTCGAAATGGCGAAATTCAAACAGCTGTTGAATGTAGTGACCCAATTTTCCCTTGGCATACCGCAAACTCGCTATATCTCATTAGGAATATTGTTCGATCTGACTTTTTACAGTGTGTACACCTGATTTTAAGACACATTTCAACAACTTATAAAGACGAATATTCATGCATATGATTCAGCATTTCGATGAGGATACAATATTTGACATTTTTGAATCGCAACAGCCCGGAATTCTGGAAGAATTTTTAACATGTTTGATTACCGTTCTAAGGTAGGTCATGATCTTTTTGAATATTTTGATGTTCTCATAATAATTGATTAAGTAAGGTATACAATTTACCACATCACGATTTTGGACTTGTTTATGGTTTTATTCTTGAATGTCTGAAACTTCTTATTGTTCTACTCTCCTCTCAAATGTTTCAAGCCGATCCAAAAACTGAAACAAGATTCAGTTGTTTGATAAATAAACTTGGTTTCCCGATTAACTCCAGACTAGTGAAGAGCCTTGTAAGTCTTATTCATGCAAACGTACCAGATCCTCGATTGTTACCAGTTGCCCACGATTCGGGATTAGTATTTGGAATGATTCAATCAATTTGGAAATCAGTCCAAGATGAAAATATACCTGACGAATTTCTTTATTCTGTTGCTCGAAACGCCGAGATTCTTCTTTTGGCACTTGGACAACAGCCGTACCTAACTGTGAAAGATACTGATAGCATTGAGACCGAAAATGAACAAGAAAAAACCGAAGAGGAAGAAGATCCTAAGAACGAAGTTGTTCCCAAAGACGACGTAGTACCAATAAGAGTAATGCTTTCTCAAGCAGAGCCAGTCGAAATCGATTCAAATGCCAGATTCAAAATATCATTCAACAAGTTGTACCATGCTCTTATTCATAGCCAACATAGGGAATCCGGAACCTTGCTTTTGTACACACTTTTGCACGAAAATGTCTCATTTCGAACGTATATTTTGAGGTGATTATGACGTCCAAAACCAGTTATAAGTCTATGTTTTAGTAAAACTGATATCGACAGGCTCATTATTCCGATTCTGAAGGTGCTGCATTCATATGACCAATATTCCTCTAACCATATATATATGTCCCTCGTCATTCTGCTAATACTTTCTGAAGATGACGTCTGGTGCAATCAAATAAATCAAATCCAAGTAAAACATGATTTCAAATTTTATTCCGATAAACAAAGCGGTTTATTTTCATTAGGAATACGGCTTTCATATATCATAATATACATAATGTACATCAGCCATTATGAAATATTATTTACCATAAACTATGGACATATAATGTCACATATTTAATCATTTCTCTCCATCTAAAAGGTTGCGAGCAGCTATCGCAAGCCTTCACAAGAAAATATAACGCTTGGGAGTCTGATAATCTTGGTAATAGTCAGAACAATCCAATATAACCTATCAAGGGTGAAAGACAAATATCTTCACACTAACTGTCTGGCAACTCTTGCAAATATGTCCTCAAGGTTTGTAAATGATCGTTTGAAGTTCATGTTAATAAGTCTGCGTTTAGGATTCGAAATATTCATCGGCATGCTTCTCAGCGATTGATAAACCTTTTGGTTATCCTGGCTAAACGCGTCGAAACCAAGGAAGAACGTAAGTGAGCATATTGAAGAATTTTCAATTATTTTTTTGTCTAGATCATCATGCCGATATCATAAGAACGCTATTGGAGATAATCAATTCATGTTTTATAAATAACTTGGGTAAGATCATAGTTTGATGATTCATCATTTATTGATTCATAATTCAAATAATATCTTTTCAGAATATAATCCCGAATTATTGTATAATATCCTTCATCAGCGTGTCATCTTGGCCCGACTGAGAGGAAAATCCGGATTCGCCGATTATGTCGATAATATTGAATTAGTCATCGGATTCTTTTCTGGCCATTTAAAGCTGAATGACGAAGAGGCTCCTATTTTATCGTTAGAAACGATACAAACCGTAATTCAAAATTCAGTTCGTCAATTACCAATTTCTAAATTAAGGTAATGATAAGACCGAGACCATATTTGTTAGAAAAACATTCATTTCAGAAAGTTTCCAGTGATGAAATACAGATATGAAGAAGACGATGAACCAGATGAGTTTTTTGTTCCCTACTGTTGGTCGATAATTTATAATTCTGCTCCTCATATTGGCTGGGATATTGCCAACGTACGCCTTTTTTCTATTGACTCATATGTATAATAATGGTGTCTTCTGCAGTCAATTACAGTTAACTTCCGTTTGTGCAATCTACAAAGTTCCGAAAGTGCCATATCTTACCTATCTATAATAAAGTATTACTTTCTGTATATATATATATATTATCACAGTCTAGTCATGAATCCCAGTGGACTGGTATTCTTTTTTTGGGGTGAGAGTGAATAAAACGTCGATTTTGATGAATCCTAACAAATATCTACAAAATCTAGATCAGGATATTATTAAATTGACTAGTAATCGTGATACAGTGACAAAAAATAATATAAAAGGCTGAGAGAAACAAACTTTTATCGGTCTTGGATCGAGATAAGGCCCTTAGGGATGTTGACCGACGAAGATGTTTGAAATCAATGAGAGACCTTTCACTATCATTCAATAAAGATACGCACTTAGAGGAATAATTTTTTGATATAACGATTGAAAAGAGTTTCGGTCATAGTCTATGACTCATAGACTAACAAAGTCGTTAAATTAAAAAAAGCCTAAGAAGACATCCATTCTTGACAGAGTGCCTTTCGGTATTAACAGGCAATCAGTTGGTTATCAAAACCTAAGCGGATTTAGTGAATCCTAGTCGTCCTAACATAAGTCTACTCGGCATATATATATATTATCATGGTCACCAATAATGACCAATGAGTTTAAAACAGTGAAGTCGATATTTGACAAACCGAAAGTCACTTTAATAGAAACAATAGGTCGATGTTCACTTTGCCAATCCTTAACGTTTCGAACACGTGATTGTGGCATGTGTCTTGCTACAGGATGTTATCAAGTATGTAATTTGTTTTCTAAAGAGACCGCGATAAAACACTGATCTCTTGTATCGGTGCTCCTCTATAAAGCTAAAAATATAAAATTGTCCCTATTTTGAAAAATCCACCTTAGCTTTAAATTATCATAAATGATGAGATAGTGATGATCCAAGCCGGGCAGTAAAATTATTATTAGTGTATAAATGAAAACTGCAACCGTTGCCAATCTCGACTCTTGAAATCATGCCGGTCTGGAGATTGGTTTTACGAAATGGGATTATTTGAAAAAACATTTCATCCTTTTCACAATAATAATCAAATAAAAATAGATTGGGCGAATGAAAACGAGATTGGCGTCTGACATAATCAAAAGAGAATTGGAAAAATCAGAAATTCAACATTTGCAGCCACATGATTTTTAACTGTAATAAATTTATTTAGATGGAGTGATTCCGGATCGTATCTATTCAACTGTATTTCCTTTTGTATATACGTGAAATGTCGTAAATGTTGTAACTTCGTTTGTGAGTCTTTAAAGTCATAAAGGTTTGTTACCACCTCAAGCATCACCTTGTTCAACCCACGCTTGACGCGATAACAAAACACAAATTAAGGTGCATGTCATTAATTGTGAACGAGCCAAATTCGCAGCAGGACGCAAATAATATCAGAAGAGCTTTTAAAAGTAAGTTTCGAATATTTGCTTTTGCTTCCTGACCCTATATTCAAGTCGCCCAAAATGCTCACCACAAACTTAAACAGTCGTCAGGCAGTCCTGATTTGTGGTCGGTCCAAGCAAAACGTGCACGCCAGAATTTGCGTGACAACGTGCGTCGTGTCCTTTTGGGAGCTCCTGCTGAGTATGGTGAGATGAAACTAGAAATAACAGCTTGGCAATACTCAGTTCACAATGTCATTTCGAAGCTGAAGAAGGAGCATCGAGGTTCAAAATCAAATCAAACCAATTATCATATTAAAACATTTCTTGAATCAACCCACGGATGGTATTCCAGTTTTATGTTTCAGCTTCTAGATAAACTAAGTGAATATGGTGGGGCTGAAAATCTTAATTTTGATTGGTGGAGCCCAAAAGAAATGAACCACGCCGCTGACAAAACTGAGGACACTGATAATGCTAATGAGGCAAATATTCAGCAAATACTTCTTTCGATTTGTTATAAGGTATGAAAGATGTTACATCATTGCATACAGTGCTGTATGATTCCTTAAAAATCAGAATAATTCGATAACTTCGGTCCTGAGGGTAAATCGAAATGTGAATAAGAATTTTGAGTGCATTTAATCTGTGTTATTGATACCTTACATGACTTATTTAGACATTATTATGCCTTGGAGATATTTGTCGATATCAAAATGATTTTTTTCCTGAATCTTATTCGATATCAATGTCATATCGTTACTACATGCAGGCGTGGCATATGGATTGGTCAAGTGGAATGCCGTGGAATAACATTGGAACTTTGACAGCTCATAATTACCATGGGGTACTATCCTTGTTCTTTTATCGGAGATGCCTACAAAGTGAAAACCCATATGTTGACTGTTACAAAAATCTAAAATGTTTGTTCGACAAGTCAAAACGATGTTATATTTCATATCCCCGTAATCAAATGGATAATATTCCGATCTCTGCATCAATTCCAGAGAGAAAGCAGTCCATATATTGGTTCTGTGTCGTTTTTGTCCATCTGAATGGTCTCTTACGTCCTGCAACATACTGTACGGAGCGTGAATTAAATACTTGTTGCAGGCGGATGCTTGACCTTCTTGATCTATGTCTCTACTTCACTGATGACACGAAAGAAGACGAGACAGCCGTTGAAGACGAGCCAGAAAAAGGATTTATAAAACGATCTGGACCGCGAATAGAGGGACCATATACATTCACCAATTCATTTCTAGTCGTTATTTTTGCCGTTTTGATTCAAACTTTTGATGATTTGAGAAAACAAAGTTCAAATCGTCTCAATGCAGCCAATACACTCTTTGTATCAACTGCTGATTTTATTGTTAATCATGCTTTGGCAAAAATTAAAGACTTTGAAATTGTTGTAGACGATGATGATGAAGAAATTAATCAAGCTTCAATTGTTGAAGATGAAATCGAAGATGACGATGAAGAAGAATCGGATGAAATAAAACGGAATACGAAGGAACGATTTAGACGAAGAAGACAAGAAGAAGATTTATCTGAAGGCGATGAAGATATATCTGCTAGTTCTGAAGAAGAAATATTCTATGAAACTGAAGAAGATGATTCCGTTTATTCTCAAGAAATGGATTCTGATGAGGAGAGACCAATTTCTGTTAGGAACGATTTATAATTCGCTGAGAAGTAACAAATCTCAAAAGTTAATAGTAAATTATAAATCTTGCAAAAGTAAAAATATAAACAACAATACAAATCATCCTATATTAGAAGAGGAAGATAGTGGAGAAGATGAAATAGAATCAGAACCTGTTCAAAAACCAGCTAATCGAAGGTTGGCATGTTCTTTCGTTACGAAACACGAAGATATTAATGAAGAATCGGAAGATTCAGAAAATGCTATAAATGAAGACGAGGAAGAAGAAGTAAATGAAGATGAAATGGTTTTTGAATTTGAAACTCCGAGCGGAAAAAATGAAGAAGTTAAAGACGAAAATGACGAACATCCAGGTGCCGAAGAGGAGATTAAATTGTCATTAGAAGATATAGTCAAGAATCTGGATAGTTTTGTATTTTTGGAGGCGATAAAACTACTTTGTGATTGGCTATCGGTCAACGATGAGATTATTCGAAGCAATGCAAAGTCCCCTCTTTGGATTAGATTAGCTCAAATGTGCAATTTCCTTCCGATTTCCGAAATAATCCAAATACGGGGGGCTGATAATCTTTCACCCGATCTATCAAAAGCGCTCGAACAAGATTCTTGGATGCAATCATTTTCACTCTGGGAAGATCGGTACGTTTAATGATAGATGCTTACTCTAATCAATGAAAGCATAATAATATCCCCATTTTTAAGATTTCTTTACGGTATTCCAATAATGAGCGATGTTCATGACCATATTGACTTCAAAGCATCAACAAAAATGACAAGATGGGACGAATGTCTTTTTCGTATAATTGCTGTACGAAAATTTATGCGTCTTCTAGTGGAAAAATTTCCAGAAACTGAAATAAAACTAGTGGACGAGAAGTTCATTTATCCAGCACTTGGTGATTCTCATGAAGGAGAATTCAATATCAGAGGAACGTTTAATGCTGAAGCAAAAGACAACAAAACAAATGGTAAATAAATATATCCATTCAGATCACGAAATCCTAATAAATTATTTAGAACAATATGTACTAGTGCCTACACCAGAAGCAATGGCATTCAATTTACATCATTTCAAATCGCTTGTTGATAATCCAAAATTCTCGACTATTGTGACCAACATAACTGTCGACGGTCTTGATGAAATGAAAAAAACTTCCAAAGAAGCACGTGATACAACTAGGTAAAATATAAGAAAAGTATTATTGGTGAACTAAACATTATAACTAAGATGGCTTGATATAAGCTTTTCTCGGTGTGTTGGCAATGTTCAAAGCATGCAACAGCCAGAACAAAAGAGTCTTCAACGACTCCGAAGATCTGATATGCAAGCATGGATACTGCAGCATCTAATTAACATTGGATCGAAACTTCAAAGGCAGCGAAAAACTGTTGTTCTATTGGTCAATGCCGTCGATGGCCAGGTTTGTCACATTGATCATTAGATTAAAATCATTTTTGATATTTTAGATGAGCCCGAGCGTACGAAAAGCACTGTCATCCGCCTCCGCAAATAATCTTTCTATTCAAACTGTTGAAGATTTTGTTAGACAAATTATTGCGACAGATTAAAAAAATAACGTTTCTATATTTTTAAGACTTGTTAACTTAACGAAATGGAGTCAACTCAACCCTATTTGTCGAAGATATATCCACAAGGTCTTGGTTACTACACGCATTCTCAGACGTACTGTACATTTTACAGTACTAGGGTGGATAGTATAACCATTCAAAGTTCTCTTCCAAATCATTGATTACTATGAGAGAAGATCATCAATCAATATTTCAGAGAAAGAAAGGATCCCAAAGTAAGACCATTACAATTTATCAAAAATTTAACATCCAATTAAGTCGTGTTATCGGAACACTTTTGGGTTCGATTGATGGGGGTGTTGTGACAATTCGAAATTGTTATAAAGTTCCTCACAAAGAGGAAGTCGATGAAGTTGCCATTAATATGGAATTCAACGAAAATCTTTACCGCCTTCAAAAGAAAGTTGCTTCCAATGAAGTTATTGTTGGCTGGTTTACAACATCCAAAAGTAAGAACAAAATCCCTTCGGGTGTTTGAGTAATTATTTTTTAGTGATTGAAGAAAAAGACCGTCTTGTTCAAGAATATTATCACAATTTGATGAGTCAAACTCGGCAAGGCAAAGGAGGTGTTCATCCTATTGTTCTTATGGTTGATACGGCGCCAACCAGTGGAAAAGTTGATATCAAAGGTTTTTATCAATTTATGAAAACTTATTTAAATATATTTGATAGTTTACACTCCTTTGACAATTGAGATTGGCCGAAGACAAATTGAGGCTACAATGCCTCTTTGGCTTCAAACTGAGATTTGCTATTCCGATGCTGATCGAACCATTCTCGATGAATTAAGAAAATGTGCATCAAGCTCCTCAAGAAAAATGGAACTTCAATCTGGCATTGAACCATTGAAAAGTGCTGTTGATGATATAACAGGAAAATTGGCTGTTGTCCAAGATTATGTCCAGGTATGAAACTGATAATTTATTTCAAACCATTTATAATTATTATTCAGGATGTTATCGATGGTAAGAAAAAGCCAAATGCCGCAACTGGGCGTCTTTTGACCGACTTCTTCCATTCCATCCCACGTGCTGATCCTGAAGTTTTCGAGAAGATGCTCAATTCAAATGTCAATGACCTTTTGATGGTTTTGTACTTATCACAATTAGCCAACGTAGAGCTCTCGCTGAACGAAAAGCTCGTTATGGCCCAATAAGGCACTGTTTTCGAAAAGTTTTTGCAGTCGAGTTAGCACAATCAGGTAAAACTAATTCACTCAATTCAAAAACTGGAAAAGGAAATCAGCGAGGACATGCACTATGGAATCATTCACTTGTTGTGCACCTAGAATATTTGGAAATTCTAGGTGCACAGCTGTAAGAACAATCATCAAATCAAATTTTTAGGTTAATTCATTAGTGTTTGTGCTATCCTGCTATCCCCTCTCTGTATTTTAGCGCAGTTTTTCCTTGGCTGATCCATCTGTAATAACTTGAAGTTCAAGACTTACTACTCGAGACAAGATTTCCGGCTGTTGATGGCCTCCCATTTAATGGTTGCAGGTCACCACCCGATAATTATTCTGGATTCTATTTGTAAAAAAAATTAAATCCAGTTTTTGTTTATTCCATTTTGCTTTTTTAGTATAGAGCGAGTTGAGTGAAAATAATCGTAAACGGGTTTCATCCTACCAGATGCCTTCCGCAAAGTCAAACCAGCGTACAGACTCCAAAATGAGGATCCGAGCGTTTCCCATGACTATGGATGTCAGGTATGAAACGTGTCATATGATTATAATTGGCATCTAATGGGTCATTTCAAGTGTTTTCTAGGTACGTGGAAAGTATATGGGCTGGACTAAAAAATGCAATTCAAGAAATTCAAAAGAAAAATAACTCTGGTCTAAGTTTTGAAGAGTTGTATAGAAATGCTTATACAATGGTACTTCATAAGCATGGAGATAAACTCTACAATGGTTTACGGGACGTCGTTACCGAACATCTAAACGATAAAGTTCAAAAAGTAAGCAAATATTCTATAAAATAAAAATTAATAACTTTTATAAATAAGGATGTTGTGCGCTCACTAAATGATGACTTTTTGCCAAGTCTCTCACAGCAATGGAAAGATCACCAAACTGCCATGGTCATGATTCGGGATATTTTGATGTACATGGATAGAGTATATGTCCAGCAGCAAAATGTTGAAAGTGTTTATAATCTTGGCCTGACAATATTTCGAGACCAGGTAATCTTAGTAAATAATAACATGTCTTATATAATAATTCTAGGTTGTTCGCTGCCCAAAAATTCGTACCCATTTGCGCGAACTCTTGTTAGAAATGGTGGCTCGAGAACGCCGGGGAGAAGTTGTTGATCGCAGTTCACTCCGTGAAGCTTGCGCGATGCTCATGACACTATCAATAAATGATAATCGTGCTGTTTATGTTGAAGATTTCGAAGATCCCTTTCTAGAGAAATCCCGCGAATTTTATCAGGTTTAATAGGATTTTTACATGTAGTTGCTTCATTATACATCTTTAGGTCGAATCAGAGCATTTTCTGAGAGAAAATTCTGCTTCAGTATATATTCGAAAAGTTGAACAGCGTATCAAGGAAGAAGGGGAACGAGCAAAAAACTATTTGGATCCATCAACTGAAAAACAAATTGTTCATGTCATCGAACAAGAACTTATTCAAAAACATTTAAAAACAATTGTTGAAATGGAAAATTCTGGCGTCGTTTATATGTTAAAGGTAGTTTTTATAACAGTTTTTTATATACAATTTTCGATTAACTGGTTCAAGTAGCGATAATACTTTTGGCGATTCATCATATCATTTAGACCGAACGAGTAGACGACTTGAAGAAAATGTATGAAATCCTATCGCGTGTTGAAAAAGAGGGTATTGATGCAATGAAAGATGCGGCGTCAGGCTATCTCCGCGAACAAGGCCGTGCTGTCGTACAAGAGAATTCAAAGAAAACCGCAGTTGATTTCATTCAAGCGCTTCTAGATCTAAAAGACAAAATGGATAGATTTCTTTTACACTCATTTGGCGAGGATAGAGTATTCAAGCAGATGATCACATCGGATTTTGAATATTTTATCAATCTAAATGCGAAATCTCCAGAATATTTGAGTTTATTCATCGACGAAAAACTTAAAAAGGGTCTCAAAGGTGCAAATGAGATCGAAATCGATGAAGTACTCAACAAAGCAATGGTCATGTTTAGGTATGCAGCATACTGTATGCCAATATTGAAGCCTTCCAACAGATAACTATATTTTTAAGATTTTTGTCGGAAAAAGATGTCTTCGAAAGATATTATAAAAATCATTTGGCAAAGCGGCTTCTAAAGCAAAAGGTATTTTGTCAAATGTTTACTTCAAAATATTATATTAAATTTTCAGTCACTTTCGGACGATTCGGAAAAATCAATGATACAGAAGTTACGAACAGAATGTGGTTGTCAGTTCACATCAAAGCTGGATGGCATGTTCAAAGATATTGCCGTTTCGACCACACTTAACGAAGAATTTAAAAACAGGCAAACTGGACGTGTTAAAAAGTAAGTTTGAAATAAGTTTTGTTGTGTTAAAAAATGTTTGAATCAGTATCGACTTATCGATGAAAGTATTGACGACTGGTTATTGGCCAACGCCACAACAGGTTCAAACAGCGGTTCAACTACCAGTGACAGCACAAGCGGCATTTGAAGAATTCAAAATGTTTTACTTGAATCGTCATACTGGTCGACAACTAACTCTCCAAGGTAACATGGGTGATGCTGAGCTGAATGCAGTTTTTTATCCCAAGAAAAGAGAAGCCGAAAATCCCGATCAACCCACAACATCCGATCCTGCGCCAGTTAAAGAACGCAAACACATACTCGCGGTAAGTCAAACAGATGAGTTAGTCCCTTATGTGTTACTCTTATTTAACGAACTCTTTAGTGCTCAACATATCAAATGTGCATTCTTATTGCATTCAATAAACGAGAAAGTTGGACATTTGAAGAGCTGATTGCAGAAACAGGTCAGATTTCAGAGCTATTTAAACAAGGCCAAACTAAAGAGAGTCATGTTCAGATATTCCAGAAAAAGAATGCAGTCGAGCTCTGATGTCAATGATTCTTGGTAAGGCTGCAAATCGTGTGCTGAGAAAAGAACCAAAAGGCGAAATAAAAAAGACAGATAAGATTATGGTGAATGACTCCTTCACCTCCAAATTGCACAAAGTCAAAATATTATCAGTGACTGCCAAGACTGTGAGTAAACCAATATTAGCATAATAATATTTGTTTTAAATTAATGGTTTTTGAATGACGAATCAGGTACCTCGACGACGATTTTTGACTTTTTTTTAAAGGGAGAAGCAGATACAGAAGTTGGTGCTACAAGAACCAAAGTTGATGAAGATCGACGTCATGAAATCGAAGCTGCAATTGTCCGAATCATGAAAACAAGGAAGCAACTCAATCACAATCAACTTGTTATTGAAGTCACAGAGCAGCTTAAATCACGATTTAGGTTTGTTTTAATTTTTATTTTATAAAGTAAACAAATATTTAAGCCCAACACCACCCGTGATCAAAAAGCGAATTGAAGCTCTTATTGAACGCGAGTACCTATCTCGAGATCAAAAAGACAGAAAGTTATACAATTACGAAGCCTAAATATATCTCTATAGTATCTGTAAATGAAGGAGTCTGTTAATAAAACACCCATCAAATATTTCTTCGAGATCTGGTCCTCTTCTTCATGACACGTTTTGTTTTGAAACAACGCCTCGGGGTTGTTGACCTTGAGAAGCTCAGCGATGCGTGAGAGAGACTTTCAAGAGGATAAAACATAAAATACATCCTGTATCGATAATAAGAGAATAATTTAGAATGTCTGGAACTGCGAGACACACAAAAGAAATGGTTGAAGCAGCTAAGAAAAAGTTAGCTGCATCAACAGACCCCGTTGACAAGGTAAATTGTATTGAAGTATATTAAATATGCTTATCTGAATTCAAATAAGGTGAGATTAACATGCTTGTCACGTGGTGTTCATGGGATAAAGTCATTGGGTCGAATGTTTAAAATAATGGATGATGATGGTGATAAAAAGCTTTCTCTTTATGTAAGTTTTAATTTAATTTGAAAGTTTTAATATTTAATTAATAGGAATTCAAGAAAGGAATGCGGGATTTCGGCTGTGACGTCACGTCAGATGAGGCTGCCGAAATGTTTAATGCATTTGACGTTGATGGTTCGGGGTCTGTCAGTTTCGATGAGTTATTGACGGCATTACGACCCCCGATGAGGAAGTGCCGCCGTGATTTAGTCCAGCGAGCATTTCAAAAACTTGATCGAACTCAAACTGGAGAAGTAACGATTGAAGATTTAAAAGGTGTTTATGATCCGACTCATCATCCAAAATATCAAAATGGTTCATTCACCGAAGATCAAGTTTTTCTTGAATTTTTGAAAACTTTTGATTCCCCAAATGATCCGGATGGAATTGTCGAATGGGAAGAATTCTATAATTATTACACCGGTGTTTCTGCCTCAATTGACTCAGATGCCTATTTTGATGTTATGATGCGTCAAGCTTGGAAACTCTAGTCACTATTCGTCACCATTTTGTCACCACTTGGTAACCATACCAACTTTTAGAACTGCCTTGATTGCTTTAGCTCTTTATTTCTGTAAACTCTGATTCTAATTTCTTACTCTAATTCTATTTTTATACAATTTAATTTTATGTATGATTTTTCAATTTCAGATCAGATAAAACACCTTTCGTTAGTTTATCGTTGTCGTGAAAGGAATTGTCTCCGGCTTAGTAACTGCATTTTTCGTCCACTTGTGGCAGTAGAGAGACAGCTTAGAAGATGCCGCCTCCAGCAACGAATCCGCCGCTTCACAAAGTCATAATGGTTGGCAATGGAGGTGTCGGAAAGTCTGCCCTTACACTACAATTCATGTATGACGAATTTGTCGAAGATTACGAACCTACAAAGGATAGTTTCTAGACATTTTGTCTCAAATTTGAATTTTAAATCCTATAAAATCCTATTTTAAACAATTTTTGAAACACTAGCAAAGGCGGATTCATATCGGAAAAAAGTGATATTTGATGGCCAAGAGGCTCAAATTGACATCTTAGATACAGCTGGACAAGAGGACTATGCTGCAATTAGGGATAATTATTTTCGATCTGGCGAAGGCTTTCTTTGTGTTTTTTCTATTACTGAAAAAGGAATGGTTTCATTATTAGTTTTCATCTTCTAGTCTGAATTTTAACCAAATGAAAAACTGTGATAACCATAAAAAAGAATCTTTTGAAGCAACCACTGAATTTAGAGAACAAATTTTACGAGTAAAGGGTGTTGAGCAAAATACAGATTCCATTCCGTTTATTTTAGTTGGCAATAAGGTCGATTTAGAAGACAAAAGACAGGTAAAGTCGTTACCGTAAAGAATATTGTTTTGTCAACAAGTTATATAAAATAATAGGTTTCGCTTGCGGAAGCTGAAAAACGAGCAGCAAATTGGAAAGTCACATATGTAGAAACATCAGCAAAGACTCGACTAAATGTGGATAAAATATTTTATGATTTGATGAGACGGATAAATGATAAAAAGAAAGAGGATAAACCACAAGAGAGTACAGATAATAATGGATCTGGAGGTGGATGCTGTGGCGGAAAAATGAATTGTGCAATTTTATGAAGCCCTTTCCTTCTCTTTATCTGTTCTAGACTTGAAGCATGTCATTCTCATTTAACCATACTATAAGAGTCACCTGCCGAGATGTACCACCAATGAATACGGTGTCCATAACCTTAAAAGACCTAACACGGTACCTCTCAGACTTGTAATTGATGGAAAATGCAGTGAGTCCAAGAAACGCGCGTCCAACAAACTAAATCCCCTAAAATATAATTTCTGTCTTAGACTCGAGTCCCTAATCATTCTAATAAAATTTGCTGCCGAGTTGTCGTCTAATTTGCCAAGCGCCGTAACCGTCCTTTATGCCATTCGCTTCCATTAATTTCGCCCGTCCCATCTCTGGGGACATTCGTCCTCACACATTTGACTCTTATGTAAAAATCCTTCGCTGTTTCCTAACTAACTCACAACTTCGGTCATCACATACATTTATCAGGATAAATGCCAATAAGCTGGCAGTAAATAAAGCCCAAGGGGATTCACTTTAACAATATTTTTTAAAGGATGAAATGGTAAAAGTTGCCATGGAGGATGAAATTCCTCTTATTCAGCGGAATGAGTTAAAATCACGAAGTGGCGCGAAATCACGTGATGAACCAAAGTCGGTCATTCCTCCAAAAATTGAACAGATCACACATCAGGTTCAAATTGACGATTCCCTACAGGTTCGAAAATTACAAAAAAAAGTAAGCGGTAATTATTTAATATAATTTAGTCGCTTTCGCTGAAGTATGGCTGTACTCCTGCCGAAATTAAACAACTCAATAATTTATTTTCTGATGTCGATTTACATACATGCACCGCAATCTTAGTACCAAACAGAAAAGTTATAGCTGTTGGGAAAATAATCGTAAGTTTTATTTTTGAAATAATTCTTGGTACTTGATAAACATCAAGTTTTTAGGATATTCCTCTCCCTACCAGTATTGAAACAACCAAAAATGATTCTGAAACGAGCTCAACAGGTGATGCAGACACAGCAACAAGGGCGCTTCTTGAACGCATAGGTAAGGACGCTTGATAAAATCGCTCTACACTGACCAGGGTTGCGCGGTACAAGGAGGATTGCCGTCTGCCAGCCCTTGTCCCAACACTGCATAATAATCATAAAGTAAAAAATCTAACTCTAAGTTCGAATAGATCTGTCAAATAAAGATCTGGTATCAAAAGTCAGTTCGATTGGATCGACACAAGAACCAAGTGAAGAAGAACTTCTCCTTGAGAATGAAAATAAATTATCCGAATTTCTTGGCAACATGCCCCCCATTGTTGATCTCAAAAACATGCAAAGATTTCAAAGAGAAAACGAGTATAGGCAGTGGATCGGATTAGGTAAATTGATTATTCAAAGCATAAATTCTAATATAAAAATTAAGGCCTGTGTGTCGTTGTAACGTTAATTGGCTTTCCGTTGCTCATGTACTATTACGCTACTCATCATCAAGGCTCCCTGATTCCCTAAATTCGCCGCTTTCTGTCTGACTTGTCTGATTTTAACTCGTTCATTGTGACTTATTTCTGCAGGTTATTACCGCCATATTCTTTTTGCTTCATTTCATATTCGAGAAATATGAACGACAAGAAATATACTCCGAAGTATAGCCGCTGGACTGCTCCTTTTCGATTCCAGCGTACTTGTCTAGTTTACTTTAGTAATGATCTTCAAATCGAGGTGCAATCTTGTAAATTAGGAGCCATTGTTTAAATAGTTCATTAAAACCAATAAATAACTTACTAAAACATATCACGTGCATTATTTATTGTCAGTTATGCAATATACGGGGGATATCTACATGTAATGATGAACAATTTGTCAATAAGTAAGATTTTTAAGGATAGTTGCCAGGGAGCATATAGTGTGTTATATATTTGTGCGGACAACTTTTCTCAACCTCTAAAATTAAAGCGTTGATTGAATCGTGGATTCCATCCGCCCCAGTTGAATACTGAATCATTCATTACTTGTTTTTTGTTTTTCTTGTCTTTTTTCTTCTCGAAATCTTTAATTTCTTTGGCATCGTCACACAAAGCAATGTCAACTACGATTGCATCGAATTCTACAGCAGCGCAGCCATCATCAAATAACTTGAATTTACCATTTCCCTGAACATTTAGTTGGTCAA
Source organism: Oikopleura longicauda (assembly GCA_004367895.1). Classification (NCBI taxonomy): domain Eukaryota; kingdom Metazoa; phylum Chordata; class Appendicularia; order Copelata; family Oikopleuridae; genus Oikopleura; species Oikopleura longicauda. Next base: position 80,234 of record SCLD01100288.1, on the reverse strand, counting down.
ACTGAAATGAGAAGATATTCTTACTTTCATGCCGCATTTTTGCTTATTTGTCTCGTCACTTCCACCATTTCGGCAAAAGGCATTTTTCATTTCGCATTTATGTTGAAATCGTTTATATGAACCCATGTGTAAACCACATCTTGGATCAAGGACTTGATTGAAACAGCTATTATCACAGGATTCTCCTTCCTGGGCTTCCTAAAATTTCTTGTTAGGTTTAAGAAACTTGGAAACGTTGTGTCAATACCTTGAAATCCATGCCAAAGCCAGGAAATCTTCCGAATAGTCCGAATGGATCATTCAATAGTTCGTCACCATTGGGACAAGCACCATTTGTAATCAAACTACATTGACAATGTTGTTTAACTTCAAAGTCTTGACCAAATTCGCACTTGGCAAGACATTCGTTTGAAAACTCGCGACCATTGGCACAAACTGGCCTGTAATTGCGTCCACAAAGACACATAGGTTCCTTAAATATTCAATGACTACGATAAAAAAAGTTTCTTAAATTATTACCTTGTTGACCTCTCTTTGCTCGATTTCCGGATCGTATTCATAATCTTCTTCTTCCAGAAGTGAATCACATTCATCTTCACAGGCACAATTTTTAACAATTTCGGCATCCAGACATGCTGCCATACATTCATTAGAATATGTCTTGCCATCATCTCCACAAACTAAATTCAAGTGTCTGGTACAGAAACACAATTTTTCTTTCTCGACTTCTTCACTTTCCTCGACTTTTACTTCGTCTTCTTTCTCATCTTTTTCGTTTTCCTCGACCTTCACTTCTTCAAATTCTTTTTCCTCGGCTTCTACTTCTTCCTCGACTTCTTCTTCAACTACTTCTGTTTCCTCGGCCTTCACTTCTTTAAATTCTTTTTCCTCGGCTTCTACTTCTTCCTCGACTTCTTCATCTTCTTCTTTTTCCTCGAATTTCACTGCGTCAAATTTTATTTCCTTGGCAACTTGGCAATTTGGCTGCTCACAATGACAATATTTAGCAATTGCCACATTACACTTCTGGGCAATATCAACATTATCAAAATTTTGTCCATTCACACCACAGACGGGGCGCCACATTCGATTAACGGCTCCAATTTTATTCAAGTCGCACCAAGAAGAAGCACTCTTTAAATGTTTTATGAGATTACAAATTGGAAACGGTTTTCAAAATTATAATTATTAAAACTATCAATAACATTTTGACTATTTATATATACAGTGGTGGATGAAACTTTGTCCCTCAAACTTTGTCGTATTTTATGAATTTTAGGCATACTAAATAGCGACAACGTTCAATCCACCATTGTTATAAAAAGTATAACGGAATAAAATATCATAATCTGCTCACAAAGAGGTATAATATAGAAAATTATGATATTTTATTTAGTTTTACTTTTTTAATTATAAATAGTAAACAATTGTATCATTATACCTTTAGTTGGACATTTGGTCCTTCGAGCAGATCAAGTTTAATTTCAGGTTCACATCTGCCCCAGCTATCAATCTTAAGTCCTAGTCTTCCGACAAAGTCTTTTGTGCAAGTAGCTTTGAAGGCTTCGCATGGTGATTTATAAGTATTTCCATTCACACAAACTGGAATTTCTTCAACGGGACATTTGTCTGGACATTGACATTCACCAATGTAACGTTGTTGGACTTTCTTGTTCGTGCAAGACTCAATTTTGAGAGTGCACGGGTTCGGATATGTTTTATAATCTGATCCACAGACTGGGTCATAAATTCTATGACAGATAGAAGGACACTCTTCTTCAAGTCTTTCATCAATGTTGTTTTCATTTTCCTCAACTTCTTCTTCGACGCATTTGCCTTTATAAGCAACCTTCAGATTGAGTTCGGGTTTCTTACAGGCTTTCTTCTCTAACTCACATTCATTTTGATAATTTTTTCCGTCGGATCCACAAACTTTTCTCTTATTTTTTGGACAGTTCATCTTGCAATCACTGACTGATGTGACATCATTTACCATTCCACAAGACCCAGCATGAATTTCTTCTACAGTTTCTGTTCTAGTGACGTTACAATTTGAATATTTTAGCATGCAACTATTGCTGTATGTATTTCCATCTGAGCCACATACAGGTCTAAAATCACGTGTACATTTTCCAACTGATACAATACAGTTTTGCTCCACTTGATCACAGGTGCCATACCCAACAATCGCATTGGCATCTGTTGTATCTCGACAAAATTCCATTTTCATCATACATGGATTGCTTTAAAGGATTTTCAAAATGAAAGTTTTACGGGTTATTTATCCTAACTTATGATCTTGATAAATACCTACCTTGCACATAATTTTTTTGCAAAAACTTTGCTCCACTCACGCCTTTTCACCCCCCTATTCCCTACAAAAGATTTATGTCGAAGATGGTAAGCTAATTCACTTTAAATCCCACCTATATGTTTTGCCATCATTTCCACAAACAGGATCGTAGTTCTTAGGACAAATTCCAACATTTTCGCAATCTGATTTGTTGAATATCTCAGCAGAAACAGTAACTGACAAAGTCAGCAATTTCGAATTAATTTTCATCTCTATAAAAAGTCAAAACTTTTGTCAGACTGATAACGAGTTCGAGTTATTCATCTATAAAGAGATTGACTGATGTAGCCAAGGGCATAAATCAGCATCATTAGAGATGTTAAAACCTACCCAATTCTGCTTCCAACACTCTGAGATAATACTGAGTTGATGGTGGTGCGGTGGATGACGTCACATCTCATGATTTTTTAAAAAACAGATGATTCGGATATTGAGACAGTGGTGTAACTTTCACCTTACTTCAAATACCATACACTTGAACGATGTTATACGCGCAGGGATTTAAAATAATAAAATGGCAAAATATGGGTGTTCGACGACACCTGCTGGCCCACAATATATTTTTTTCGTCTCTCATATTTTGAAAATTCGTTGACTTTTTCCTTCAAAAATTATATTGCTGGTAAATCAACTCTGTGCAATTAAAAGCCAACCATTAAATGACAACAAAAAGTGATTATAACGTCGAGCCTATCAAGATAACTGGCCCGATTCGCACCCTTCCGGGTTGGCCCATCCCGCACGAATAAATTAGCAAGGCACCATAAATTGACTTCTATGTGACAACTAACAAAATGTTAACAAACATGTACTGCATATCTTCATGCGACCACTTGGTATATAGACTATATAATATAATTGGTAATCAGTTCTGTATTTTATTAATTTATTTCTGATAAATTTGTGAAGGCAGCATAAATAAATAAGCGTGAAAACTAGGCTTGTATTTACCAATTCATCCACGGACAGGTCGAGGATTGATAACAACCACTTCAAATGATTTTGGCTTCGGTCGTACTGGCACTCGGATTGTTGTTCGGATTATTTTAGTTTGGCTTGGCATTTGTGCTTATGCTTTTGGTGAATCTCTTAAAATATAATTTATGAAACTTTCTTTTTAATCCAAGCATTTGAGAATTTTCTTATAAGTAGTTAAAAAAACTCTCTATCGCCGCCAATTCAGTCACTATAACGCGACCTAAATGAGAATGTCCTTATCAAACACCTGGATTACGTTTAGTTAGGAGACGCCTTTGAAGAGGTCTTTATTGAAAACCATTTGTTGTTTCCCACCAAACCATTTGTAATATATTTGTCATTATCAATCCCCTTTCATATATGTAACATACATCATTATGTCTGATATCAATCAGGCCTTCGCATGAAGAAGGTCGTCTGACGACAACAAAGGTCGAGTATTAAAACCGAAGGCGTCATGCGAATAAAAATTGCATTCATAAATACTGTTACATTATTAAATAGTTAATACCAAAAAACATTTTCGTCAATTTTTACTTGAAAACGCCCACGCAAATAAGCACTACCCACGCATTTTCAAAAATTCGTAGAAATTTCAAAAATCGAATTCCCAGGAAATTGAACAAAAAATTGAATATCTCCAGAATCAGCATGATTCACTGAATCGTTTCCAATTTTTTGAAATAAAAAAATCGCGCACGCAAAAAAGTTATTTCGATTCCTTATTCCGGAATTCAACCTATTCATAAGTCAAAATGGCGCATCTACTAACTCTACCACAGAAAATTTACGAATGTGAGTCATATGATTCACACATACACTAAATATGTATAGAATTTGAGTTTAGCTTCCAGTCATCTAAATTCTAAGAATTTAATTCTTCGTCATTTAGTTTTCCATCACAGATATTCAGAATGAAATCCTACATTTTTCCTATTGTATCCCCGAATCTTTCATAAATTTCTTACCTTTTCCTATTTTATCCAAATAGCGTGGGCGGCGTGAATTCTCAAATTGAAGAAAAATTGAAAACCATTAGATCACTGTTTTTTTTATCTCAGTCAACTGACAGAAATTGAATTTAAAATGGAAAGAGATCTAAATGGAGTACAAAATGTAAGTAACTGTTTGTGATATGGTATATAAGACTACGTAGAACCGTAATTTGCTGGAAGTAGACCGACGTTGGCTACAAGTTTTGAAGCAGACAGCTCAGTCACCGCTGTTTACTAGGATTTTGATTTTCCTTCTACACAGTGTATTAAACCCATTTTGTTAACATTATCAGGAAAGAGTCAGATGGCCGACGAAAAGATAAGATCATCCACGATGACGAAATGAAAAGGCTAAGAAGTTCTGTTAATTTGATAAGGTTACGTAAAATTCAGATTTTGTTAACAGTCGGATAATTATTAATCAGTTTGTATTAGTAATAACTTATTACTAATCAACCTTTTTGAACAAATTTTTATTATGTTTAACTTTTTAGTGGCCGATCAAATGAGAGCACCCGGCTCAGCACCGCCAGAAGCAACAGAGGTGCTGGTGATACTAATAACCCAAGGTTAGCTGAACTAGAAGATTCGCACAAGAAAGAAAAGAAAAATAACGCCAAACTCAAAGAGGTTGTTCAAGAATTGAAGTAAAAGTTCTTTCTGTGAAATAATCTAAAATGAAGTAATTTCTTTACATCTATAAGCTCTATTGAAATACCTAGCATTCTGCATATGTTTGAACTTACAAAAGTTTCAAGTGGAAGAGCTCGCAGACCAGAGGGATGATCTCGAACGAAAGAACGAGAAAAACCAAGAAATGGACACCCAAAGTAAACGGTTGAGAAAGCGCTGTGACGAATTACGGAATAGGAATGAAGACCTTCAACACAAAGTAGATGATCTAGAGGAGGAACGTGAGCAAGTAAAACTTGGACGAATCAAGGAAGAGAAGAAATTCGCTGCACTCAAGAAGGAGATTGAAGCTCACACAGAGACTCGAGAATACTTGAAGAATGCAGCCAAAAATGTCGGAAGTGAAAGTTCTACTGCGGACAAATCCAAAATACAGAATCAACAAACAGAAATAAGAAAATTAAATCAAAAAGGAATGCTATGATTTATAACCTATAATTTCGGAAAAGTTATGGGTATTACGCCCGATTTTGGCCTATCTTTGACCGTTCCATTTTATTTAAAGGATTGACGCTAGGATTATCCTAGTAGGATCAATCTGATTTTGTTATTGAAAGTTTCAAATTGAAACACCCGATGCGGAAAGTTTATGATGATTCAATATCAAATAACATCACGCCCTCTAGTGGCAGTAGTGAGCTGATGAAGATTGAAAATTCAAATGCCTTAAGGCTTTCGACACAATTATCCGATTCGATGACGAGTATTACCATTCGATTGCAATTAAAAATCGCTTTCAGACATGGCCTGATAATCCTGATTTTTATCGAAAAATTTTGTCTAAAATAAGTATTTTTTCAAAAAACAGTTCACCTTACACGTTTACTGATTTTCCCGAAAATTAGTTTCTAGACCAATTTGACTATGCTAATTCCAACAATTTAATCGCTTTGGCTCGACATTTTCAAACTGTTCTTTTGCAGAAAAAATGTTTTTTGACGAAATTTTAACATTAAAAGTACTTGAAAGTACATTGAATTTGCAATCGAATGGTACTAATATTATCAAAATCGGATTACTCTGGCTAAACAAGATAGCATTTGAAGTTTCAATCCTTATCAGCTTACTACTGCCACTAGAGGGCGTGATGTCATCTGATATTGAATCATCATAAACTTTGGCGTTAGGTGTTTTAAACAAATATCAGATTGATCCATGCGTCATTCGTTAAAAAAACTGGAGGGGTCAGAGATAGGCCAAAATCGGACGTAAGACCCTTAAAATTGTAATATTTTTGAGCAATTTCAAGAGCGTAAACAAAATACTGAAATCGAACGGCTCAAAATGGATTTGCATGAATTGAACGAGGATTACACTGCAATGAGTGCAGAAGTACAGAAGAATGATCAAGGTAATTATGCGTCGAAATTTTCATCTCTAAAAAGAAAAAAACCTTTCAATTAAGAAATATGTTTAAGAGTTAAAGAAAAGCAGAACTTTGGGTAGAAAACTCAAAGAACAAGAGGAGATTGTAGAGCAAATGACCAATGAAATAGAATCCTTGCGAAAGAATCTTGAAGAAAAAGAATCGATGATGTTAAGTCTTCAAAAGAAACTGAAAGAAAAAGCAAATGAATCAGTATTGTCGTACGAACGCGACGAAAAAGAATGCAATATCTGTTTTGAACCTTTCGCTGGTGATCGTCGTGCGATGGTTTACTTTCCTTGTGGCCATGCACGAACCTGTCAGGAATGCCATGCAAGTCTTCCCAAACCCAAACACTGCCCAGAATGCCGCTGTAAAATTCAGAAGGCTGCTCTTCTATTCTATTAACGAAACAGCGCAAGAAAACTGTCAAGCACAGCCTTAATTCTTCACTACTCCACGCATCGACAGAAAATAAATAAAAAGTCATTAAAAACCACTGCCGTTATTACTTTTAGCACATTTAATTTTCATAAGAGAATGTTTAAAAAAATATCAAATTTTAGATCTTAACCTTGAATAAATCTAAAGTGACAGCCGGAAAGCAAGTTAACGAAAGGATATAGTTTTGTACTCGTTTTGTCTCCGTTTTTACAGATCGGAGGAAGTTTATTATATAATCCCGAGTATTTCAGTTTTTGTTAAAGAAGGATTTGAATAGGTTACAACAGCCTAGTTTATTATCTGCATCTCGACGAAGATCCATTATTAATTGAATATCTTGATTCATCGATCCAGACAAGCACGATCCAGCTTGACTTTTGCGTCGTGCACTATCAATACTTATTGTTGCGAATCCCATCGAATCATCACTTTCGTTGTACATCTCGCCAAATGCTGATGCAACCGATTTCCTATAAATAAATAGCTCAACAATTCTGATACGGAACCGTTTACGTACCTTTTAGATTGATTACTTAAATACTGTTGCTGTATAGATGGATGAAAGTTTTTCCCTTGCTCAGATAAGCTTTCTTTTCTAACCGATGGGCGTCTCACAGATGATCTTCCTGTGAATGCAATCTCATCCATTTCATGAAGTCGCAAGTTCGACTCTCGAAGATTGTCTGTAAATTCTCGACGTTGGATTGATTCTCTGAAATATAAAATATCTACCAGGCGGTTGAATAGAAAAAAAAACAACTAACCGAAGAACTTTCCAACCTTGTCGATTGGAATTCAATGTTTTCATAGCTGTGGAACTAGTTCCTTCTTCGTCGATTCGATTATTCTGATCAATTCCCATATTACTTTTGCGCAGTCCCATGTGCGAATTTCGAATTCGCAACCCTGAAAGTTGCGAAGGGGTTCTCCTACAAGAAAAAGTAAGTTAGGAACTTTTAACATACAGTATGTAACATACTAAAGAAGGTGGCCTTCTTCCTGATGGCGAAAAATGCAACAGTTCAATATGATTAATATATGATATTAACTTACGTAATGGAGCCTCTAGTATGTTGAATGGTCAAACCACCAATTTTGGTTGTGCTACTTCTTCCAACACTCGAGTTTATTTTTTCGTTGCTTTCAGCTGTTTTAGTTTTTTCTATGCTCATCATATCACTGTTGGTTCCTTTTAGGGCGAGAATGGCTGAAACCCGGGAATTCTTCTTAGTTAATGATTCTCTGACAATTTTCCATCCCTTTGTATCGTCTCTGGTCACTAAAAAAATAAGATTAGAACCAATTTTCATCGAAAAAAGACTGATTTAGCTTACCGCCACTTTCATAATTATCATCGAATCTAGATTCCAAAATGTGATTTTTAATATCTGAAGTTCGTTTCGAATCCATATGGATCTGGAGTCGTCCAATTTCGACCCCATCACCGGCAATTGATACCCCTCGGTCTTTCATATTAGTCCCGGGTTACCCAAAATTGTTCGTTTGCTCCTTTGTAACTGCCTCCAGATTACTTAAATTTTAAACTGAAATGTTAGATTTGTAAAAACACTTTAATCTAGAATTAATCTAGAACAACTGAAATTCTAAGAATTTTAAATAGATTGACTTTTCTAAATAAAGTTCTAGAAAGTCCAAAAATCAACGAACCGAATTTTAGATTGACCAGGTGGACCTGACGAAGAAGGTGGACCTGATTTAATGAACAATAATCCAACTAAAATGACCCCCTTAAGATAAAATTATTCAAGATTGCTTCAAAAATAGGAATAACTCCCATTTTTATGGCGCCAAAATCAGTCTACCGAGTCAATGCTTCATCAAAAAAGTCCACCATGGTTCAATAATTGACGCAGTTCCCGCTAGTCTAGTTCACCTGCTCATATACTTTAAGTTGGTTCAAATAAAACCACCGGAATCTGAGCTTCTTGGTTAAACTAAGCAACACATATAGATAAAATAGTATGGTTCTCATACAAGCTGATACATTTTCCCCCACCTGCTTGGCGGTCTAAACCTGCCAACCTTTTGCCATGGAATTGCAATATCGGACTTTTTATGACCAATTACATATCTCCCTTTGATATTATTTCATTGAAAACATAGATCAAAATATAATTTTTAGTTGAAGAGCTTTTTTTGAGTATTACAAAAAAATTGAGATGCTTGAATACCCAGCAAACTGACTGAATAAAAAACAACAAACCAATATGTTGTTCGATTGCAATATCAATTTCGAGGCATTGACCGACATTTTCTGTCTTTGGCTAGAAAATATTTCAATGACAGAGACTTCGAAAACCAATTTAATAATCAAGCTTAATCGAACCGACTGGTGGCTGGTCAACCAATCAACGGCATGCCCCATGCGGTGAGGTGGCTTCTTGAAATAAATCATTTGATTTGATATTTTTTATTTATTCGCAGAAAATCAGAGATCTGATGTTAAAATGATAAAAGCGATTACAGGTAGTAATTTACGTCGTGATTCACAAAAAGATGGTGACGAGCAAGCCCCAACTAGGATAAGTTTGACAGTTTTATCCCGGATCACTTATCCGTTTACTTGACCCGAGTGGAACGTCCCAGTCGGTGGCCTTTCGGTTGCGCGTATATTTGTCAATCTTGAACAAGATCAAAACGCGAAAAAAGCAAAACTGGTAAGATCGATGAACACATTGATGCTGCTGGTATAGACAACATGGAATCATTCATTGATCCATCGACTAACCTCATTTACTACAAACTCAAAATATTGGGCAAAGGTGGTTTCGCTAAGGGTATGTTTTATCATAAAAACAGGTCATCTCGAGCCATTTTCGAATAACCATGTGAAGACCGAATTGATCAAAAGTCATTAAGTATATAAATGTCGTCGTGGTGAGCCGTACAGCCGATCTGATCCAGAAATTGCATTGAAAGTCATTCCAAAAACAAGGATAGCAAAGCCATCCCAACGTGATAAAATTGACGCCGAGATTCAAATTCAAAAAAGCTTGGACCATCCCCATATTGTCAAACTGGTTGATCATTTTGAAGATCAAATCAAAATCTGTCTCGTCCTTGAGTTGTGCGAAAGAAAGAGTTTGACTACTCTGCTCAAACAGCATGGTCAGGTCCCTCAATCGGAGGCATCTCACATAATGAAAGAAATAACACAAGCCCTTCAATATATACACAACAAAGGGATTGTTCATCGTGATCTGAAACTTGGGAACATTCTTCTTGATCAAACTGGTGTTTCCAAACTTGGTGATTTTGGGTTAGCAATGTATTACAAAGACGCTACTCCAGGAAATATTTGTGGAACGCCGAATTTCATCGCTCCAGAAGTGTTAAACGATCATGTTCATGACCCTGCATCGGACATTTGGGCACTTGGTAAGTTACGACAGAACACCAGCTCACCTCAATTAATTGTATAATGATTTCATAAGTAATACATTTCTAAGGCTGTGTTATTTTCACGCTGCTGTCAGGGAAACCAGCTTTCGAATACACTACGATGCGGGATACTTACAAACGAATTGTGAAACTACAATACAAAATTCCTGATCAATTAACTCCTGCAGGTATGTTACATACCGTATGTAACCATAAAGAAAATGAACTATTATCCCGTAATTTTCCCAAAACTTACAACTTTAATTAAGCACGTGACCTAATTTCATCAATTCTTGTGAAAGATCCGCGACGAAGGCCTACACATCGGCATATTTTGGGACATGAATTCATAACTGGTATCAAAATGATGCCAAAGTTTAGATCCCGGACATTAAGCACGTAAGTATTTGCGTCTAAACAAAAAGATTTATAAGTTTAATTTAAATTGATATTTAAATATTGTTTTAGTGAAAACGCCTTGCAACCGGTTACAAATACAAGGAGACTGAGTTCAACATCCGAAGACAATTTCTCGGTTAACAAAAGAAAACATTCAATCGGTGAGTTCAATAAATAACAAAAACATATGATAAATTAATTATGTAATAAAGGAGAATCCGGTATCAATAACAGGCGTCGAACGTATATGCATGGAGACAACATCCGACCAACACAACCGAATCAACCATCTAATATCCAGTTTCATGGTCAACAGCGACATTATCGAAACCAATATGGTCATTCCGGACGCCTCCCGATTCCTAATAGTCAAAATAACCGAGAACGAGTTCATGATCGAAACAGTTCAATTGTCTTTGGAGGAATACAGGAAACAAATGAAACGAATACTGGAAATAAGGAAAATAATTATTCGAATGTTTTCAATGAGAGCGAGATTGCTGGGATGCTTAGTCCGACTCAAAGTAGAGACCAATATAATCAGAATATTATGGAGCAATATAAAGTCGTTTGGATCAATAAATGGGTCGACTATACCAATCGGTAAGAATATTTTCCCCTTTTAAACTACCATAAAACCGTTTGAAAATACTCAACATACATTTAGTCTTGGATTTGGCTATGAACTATCTGATGGTAAAATTGGAGTTCTTCTACATGCAAATTCATACATTGTCTTACAAAGAGATGGAGTAACTGTAGATGACTGGAGTCAAACAAATAATCGTCAAGCCCGATTCGCAATCGGTGAAGCACCTAGAAGTGCACAAAGGCATTTGAAAATACTTCAATACTTTGTGGACTATATAAGTCAAAAGCTATGCGACGGGGCTGTCAATCCATATAGTCTCTCAGTCGAGGGAGCAATGCATACATCGCACGTGAGACTCACTAAATGGAAATCATATGATCAGGTATGCCTTTCTTGAAAAAACAATATAAAAATAATTTTGAATTTGAAGGGATTCAACGCTATGGGAATGCTGCTTAATAATGACACTCTCCAGGTAAACTTCATTGCTGATAGTGTCAAAATAGTGGTACACTCTCCATTCATCACTTCAACCAGTGTCGTCATTTTGATCTCACCGACAAGAAATTTGGAGGTACGTCATATTTAGTCCCTCATTTTCCAGTAGGTAACAAATAGTATTTTTAGGTCTATACGACGTCAACATTGGAGCTATTTCCACCATCGCAACGTGCACGGCTATCATTTGTACATTCTATATTGCACGATTTGCACTCTGAATTTCCCTGTTGCCCATCTCAATCGATTTCTCAACTTGGCGGTGGTCCTAGATCGGTTCTTTGCGAACTCAATTTTAACAATTAAGCATTATATAATTTAATTTATAAAGCCTTTCTCATCAAAACATCCACATTCCCTTTCAATGTATCTTTCTTCATCAACGAATCTACTGAGCTATTAATACAAACATTAATTTTATTCATTTAATTTCTATTCATTTTCCGCGTTTAAATTGCAGTTCGATTATGTGGTGTTGTTCTGTCAAGTCGATGCCAAGTCGATCCTGGTATGAAATTCATGCTATGAATACTTTTACAAGTCATTCAAGGTTGATTTAGTGACTGATAGTCAGTAAAGCACTATCTTGCTCACAAATAAAAAAAGACAAGACTTTCTGCCTTATTTGATTATCGGTCGATAAACTTCGACTGCTACGACTTCCCTATTTCTTCTCGATTTAGCGAGAAAACATCTATGAACAGGTTTGGATAGAATTATGCATTTTATATCTAGTATCTGCATGCATAATAAAAAAAATGCAGGATGAACTTTGTCAGGCACTAGTTTGGCCTCTTTTGAGTTAAATGGACACTCTAATCGTTCATTTAAGTCCCGACTGGGTTGTTTCCGTCTGTTTTAAAATCTTACCGCCGTTGAAAAAATATAAAAAAAGTTGAAAGTCGAAAGGGGAAGACTGAACTAGACTGATCTGAGAACGAAAACATAGTTTCAGATTTGGTTCAGATCTAGGCCAGATTTGGGTAGATCACGCTAATAAAGAGCCCTTTTTCAAACTCAATGGTCAAACCTTCTTAATTCTAAGTTCACTTTGATGAACGACTTCCGTGAACTTACGAACCGGATATTGATTCCGTTAGAAATACGGCCCGTACGGGTCAAACTGCGGCTATCATTCAAATACTGGTTATTGGACATGAACTATTATTTATTCGCTTGGAAAGGGTTGAACCAATATCCGAACAGATGTTGGTCTATTGAAGATGTCAATCTTGTCTTTTATAATTACCTTATTAATTAGCCATACCATTGTTTTCTCTCAGTTATAAGCAATTCGACTTTCTACCGGCATCGTCATTATTTTAGAGATTAAACCTCAAACATAGTGATTATGTCTGGTAATATGAAAAGAAGAAGTGGATCCGTTCCACGAAAATCTGGTGCTGGGAAAAAGTAAAATTTTCAAGTAAAAATCGATATAAAAAACTGACTGTTCATTCTAGAGGCGGCAAGGCATATCAGTTCAATGAAAAAGACAAAACGCTCAGAGTCTTTTTGCGTGGTCGACCAATCGTTCATCATACACCAGATGACTATGATCCAGAATCAAATGCTCCAAGTCCATCTCATCAATTAGATCTTAATTGGGTCTATGGTTATCGAGGCAAAGGTTAGTCAAAAACCCCCCAGAAAATTGCTCAGGACAACCTAGTTGTCTACGACTTACTGTACTGAGTTGTCTAACTGAATCCGGTTTGTGTGAAAATGGTGCTAGTCACGAGTGGTTTAATGACGTAACTTCACTTTGGTCGGTACCGCCTATATTTATTTGAAAACATATTAATTCTTCTTTAGATGTCTCAAAAACAGTTTAACGCGAATAAAATAGCAGTCACTTGTGTCGTCGTTTAGCTCCAAACGAACCCTAGTCAAAGTGTATCACACAACGTGTATTGACCGAGCAAATCATTTTATTTGACAGTATTTATCCATTATAGAATTAGCCGAGAGATTCGGTAATCTTTTATGAGCATTTTGAATCCATATTTGATCCATTTTCTTTCATTTTTCACTAATTCCCATGAAGTCTGACGCCCTTTTGGTAACGAAGTTCAAGACAAAAACATAAAATTATTTTTGAATGAAGGCTGGCGATGAACAATTTCAAAGTCAAAATAATGAATTTTTAGATGCGCGAAACAACCTTTTGCTTTTGCCAAAAACTGGCGCAGAGGACTCTGATGAGCTGATCTACTTCACGGCAGCTGTTGTGATTATTTACAATCCAACTAAGCAGTATCAACGGCACTATTTGGAGCATACAGATGATATAAAATGGTAAACAAGCATCATTTTTGCCCTTTTCAGACCACTAGTATTTGAGTTTTATTTTGCCCAAGCGAAGTCTAAGAGGATGAAAATTCAAAAATCCAAATTGACAAAATCCAAAGCTTATAATTTAGAAAGCGACTTGAGTACCAGTTCATAACATAACGTTATAAGACGAATGAAAAAAGCGCTGTCAAAAACTATTTAATTCCGTTATTTTTAGCTTGACACTCCATCCGGATCCATATCGATTTCTCGTCGCAAGTGGTCAAGTTGCTAGTACCGCAGGTGGAAAAAGTCAACCACCCCATATTCGAATCTGGAATTATAATACACTCGAAACATTTATGGTAATCGAGCATACATTTGAGAGACAAATCATCGGCCTTTCGTTCTCAAAATCCGGTAAGATTTCAAAACATATTTAATTGGTGGCAAATATTTATATTTTTTTTATCTTCAGATGGTGGCAAATCATTGGCATGTATTGATGATAGCACCGACCACGTTTTGACTGTTTGGGACTGGGAAAAAGCGGACGGTGCTGAGAAATTGTACGAGACCAAAACAACCAAGGAATTTCATCGAATAATCACCGTTGAATCAGTTAAAGTTTACATAATGAATACCAGTGTGATTCCCTGGACATTTAAACGATTTCAACACAGACCACATAAACTCGAGACACACCTTTCAACGTTCTATGAAGGTTTATTTACTCACCATAAAGGCGTGCTCTAATGATTTTGAGAAACTATTTTTGTTTTAAATAGTCAATTATTTAATTAATATTTATATCGACACAGTCTGGATGGAATTAAAGCTGATTTTTTGATGAAATAAAAAGGATACCGTCCTTGGAATGATGGTCAATCCAGCAAAGTCAGATCAAATTGTAACATACGGGAAAGGTCACGTGATCTTCTTGAACCTTCAAAAAGACAAACGAGTCTTGAAGAAAAATGGTGTCTTTGGTACAGTCGAAAAACCAAAAATCGTGACTTGTGCTGAATTCACACCAAATGGTGATTTGCTCACTGGTGACTCAAATGGAACAATTATCGGATGGAAAAATAGTTCAAATCATTCTAGTTTTTGCATCACCAATGTTCATCAGGGTAAGCCTTTTAAAATTTGTTAAGATTTTAAAGTGGGGTGCGTCTTCACGATGGTCATTTGGACCAAATTCCACATTGGCCAGTACAAAGATGACGACCATCGTGTAAGCGCACGGTGCGCACCCCACTTTATTAATCAGCGATATTCAAAGAGATATTCAAATATAAAGCATTCGTTCCATTGATATTTTTGGTGTGTTGGTACCTTTGCGGTTTGGTTTAGAAGTCTCCTTTCGGTTAGTTTACAAGCTAAACAAACGTTGTTCGGATCGCATCTACGGGATGAAAATCGTATTCAGAAGCTCATCTGGTAATTCGACATGGGAGTTATTACGCTGAGATTGTTTATCATACAAATAGGATATTCGAAGCAGTATGCACGAATTAAAGTTTAAGAGGGTATGCACAGGGGTGACAAATTTTGGTAAATTGACTGAATCTATATATTAAAACTTATCAATATGAAAAGAGAAAAATATTGGGCTTGATAGAATAAAACCCTTTATAATCGGTATGCAGCATACCGTATGCTACGTAGCTTCCACGTGTTCAACTGTCAATTTTGAATCGGATCGCGGTGAAAATGGTAACGTAGGATTTCCTACTTTTCAAATCATATCCTACCAAGTTCATTCATTCTGATGTGTGTGAACTGATTTAATTTTACGGTTGGTGGTGTATCCGTAGTCAATTTCTAGACTCCACTGTCTTGAGCCCACCGAGTTTACTTTTAAATGGATTCGTTTTGGGTCGGATAAAAGGATGAAAAAGGATATTGAACATCTTAGCACCATGTTCGACGGATCAAGAACGAACGTCAAAATATAAAAAAGAAACATCGAGCAACACATAAAATAAATTTACTTTGTTACTTCCGATGATTGAATTTAAGATTCGCCTGATTTCGCTTATTTTCAATTTTAGGACCCGTGTTCACCATTCAAATCGATCCAGAGGGGGATATTGTCACTGGTGGTGGAAAGGATGGTAGAATAGTTGCAACTAATCCAGAAGGTGAAATTCTTGACGAAACGTCTTTGCCAGAATATGTCGGTGGTGCTAGATGTGTGGTTTTAAGCGGAGACGGTGTCGTTTACGTTGGAACCACCCGAAACGGAATTATGAAAATGAATTTCGAAGAAGAATTCACTACAATCATGCAGGTAAATCACTGGTTGCCGAGAAATATATATTTGTTCATCTCTTCCCAACAATTTCACATTTATTTCAGGGTCACTATGACTCACTGTGGGGTATATCAACACACAAAACGTTGAAAAGCCAGTTTTTGACAGCTGGTTTTGACGGTCGATGTATACTTTGGGATTCAGAATACCACAAGCCAGTTTGGACAAAGTAATTTCATTTAAATCTTCTGTTTTTATTCAAGAACGCAAAAAACTGTGTCCAGATTTCGATATTGAACTTTAGAATTTTCGATAAATCACTTCAATGTTGCGATATTCATCCATCGGAATCTATTGGTGTTGTAGGAACATACAATGGCGAATGGAAAATCATTGACATTGGTAAGGAAGGGTTTTTACATATGAGATGATAGTATAAAGTGGTATCACTCTTGAGAATGATGAAATCGTCCGAATTCCGCGTGTGTTCGCTCAATCTCATTTCATCATTCCAAGGAGTGATACCACTTTAGAGTCTATACTATAGACTGTTATGTATTATTATTTTAATCATTTCAGAAAATGGTGACATCAAACAAAAAGGAGCAGATGGAAGAGGTGAAGCTATTTCTTTGGTGAAATTTTCACCAGATGGTAAATTTTTGGCAGTCGGTTCCCATGATAATAATATCTATATTTATCAGTAAGTAAATACTTTCACTCTAAGCCGTTAGTTTATTTCAAATAATTTAGTGTACCAGGATATCGTCGTGCAGGTCGACTTCATGGACATTCAAGGAAGGTGACAAAGTATTATTGGCATTTCTTAACATCGTTAAAATTGACCCCCTAAAATTTTTCAAATTGAACCTCACAATTGACCAATCAGAACCGCTAACGACCACTAGTGACCACTTTTAACCATTGTGGTAAAAAAGCAATCTGAATTAGACAATCAAACAAATTAGACAAGAAATTGGCATAAATCTGTCACTTGAAAACCAGTTTCATTTCACATTTGGATTGGAGTCAGGATTCTCAGTTTATCATGAGCAACAGTGGGGATTACGAATTACTCTTTTGTAAGTTTTAACTTACGATTCAAATCAGTAACTGATTTTTTAGGGAACATCGATAAATGTCGTCAAATAACCCAACCAACATTAATGAAAGATGTGAAATGGGCGACTTATACATGCCCGATAGGATTTGAGGCTCTCGGAATTTGGCCTGAAGGTGCTGATGGAACCGATATCAACGCCATTGACAGGTTGTTTACAAGATAACAAATTATTTAGAAAAAAATCACGTTTTTATATTAGTTAAAATAATGAAAATATTCATAATTTAATTTGTTTTAATTATGATGTTACGTTACTCTAAACGTACTGTTTTTGTACGGTCTTTTTAGTAGGATTGTATAGGCCGTGTGTGATTTGATCATAAATGAAAACGAATACACGTTTTATTTATTACGCAGTTGGGACGTTTTCCTGAATGATTGCGCAGAGTTCTATTTGGAGTATTTTGTATAAGAAACACGGACGCGGTTTCCGATGCAGCCTGCTCAGTCATTTAAAACTTGGATTCAAGTAAAACAACTGTTTTGAGCAACAATACATCCTTTAGACATGTTTTATCATTCTCTAAAATATCCTCATCATTACGATTTTATTAATACAAGTTCAATCACATGATCTTTAAATATGAAGCTTTTAGATCGAATGGTGAAAATCTCATTGCAGTTGCAGATGATTTTGGCAAAGTGAGATTATTTCACTATCCGGCAATTTATCCAAAAGCCAATTCGGATCCATATCAGGGTCATTCAAGTCACGTGACAAATGTCACATTCACTGCAGATGATGCCTATCTCATTTCTACTGGTGGTAACGATGCAGCGATTCTACAATGGAACGTTTCAGAAAAAGAAGAATGAAATATAACTTGTGTCTCAATTCTGATGGCACAGTGACTAAAACATTAACCTAAACTGTGGCCTTTTGATGGCGAAGAATACCTTCTACCAACTAGTAAATGTCCAATAAAGTTATTTTAACGTTATTTTAACCGTCATTCTAAACTAATTGAACTGTCGTGTATCCAATATCATGTACTAAGATATTTAGATGATGGTGTATTGGTTGATTCTTATGAGATTATCAGTGGTTCAGTTGAGCGTATCCACCACCAGATGATGTCACTATCTGTTTCGATAATCGAATCCCAAAACAGAATAATGAATCCAAAATACTATAAGATAAGAAAAGTAACTTTGGCCTGGAAACTCTGGGATCGGACCAGTCTAATTTATATCAAATGCTAATAGAATCTTTGTTTAGTTCGAAACATCCACTATCAGAAGTTTTAATAATAATAAGAACTTAATTCTTTGTATTTTATTTTCAAAAAGTCAAAATAGACTTCTAAATTGTTTTCATGAATCTTCATGTGCACATTCTGCAAAGACTCTAGACGAAAGTCAGTCAATAAAAAATCGGTCTTTATCGGGTCGGACTCTCAAATCGATAGGTGACACAAAATTCTCAAAAAAAGATTTTTGTCCGAATTTTTGTGAAAAGCATCATTTTCTATTTCATCGACAATGCTCAAATCAAGAAATTAACTGCTCTCCAATATATCACGAAAATTTTGAAAAGGTAAGAAGGTTACGGCACTTCGACCTTTATTACTTTTTTGAAATCGCGGACATAAATGATTTTGAGACCGTTTTTTACCGTAATTTCATTTTCACCATTCAAAGCGAAAAAGGTCATTATTCTGACCACTATATTCTGACCACTCATAGTATTTTGACCAAATTCGGCCCTTTGGAACAGAAATATTTTGTAAGGGAGAGGAGGGAGAAAAGGCGTGGCCCACGTCACCTGGGTGGTACAGAATTTTTGTGGTGGCGTTAGAGCGCCTTTGAAATTTTCGGAATTTTCGAAATCTAAAGTTTCAAATGCAAATTTTGTCGATGAATTACGTCTCCACCCTTCAATCATCTCTTTCTTTCTGTCTTTGTCAATTACAGATACGATTACAGGATGAAACTGTACCGTAGAAAGTAATTTTTGTTCCGCTTTATGGTTTTTGTGGTGTTCCGTTTGTTCAGTAATAGTAAAAATGGTATATATCTATGTTCTATTCCGATGACATGACGAAATATAAAACTACAGTGCGAAGTTCGAAGCGCTAAAACAATATCATTTTGGTTGAAACCATAGTTTCAACTCGATTAGATGTCCTATCACTTGTTATATCTTCCATAGTACATGCATCTGAATCAGCATCTAACACACGGATTTGGAAGTTCCATTTTTGACAATTTTAGAAAAAGTTTTAACATATCCTTAATATGAGCAATTTTTTACGTTAACTTAATTATGTTGAGATTAATGTTTTATAAAGTTTAAAAAAAATTCCCAATGGTAACGACCGAACACACGACAGAAGGCCGAACATTCTAATTCGAGTTTGTTCATTGCGCCAAAGTGTTTTTGGATCAAACAAGACGCCATGTTCACTCGGAGCCACCGACCTTCATATTATGATTTAATCAAACGACAACCTAACAGCAATAGATCTTGGACATTCGGACCATTTTTGACCCAAATGACAACAAATCAACTCATTTATTGTCAACTTATCAAACACCATTTTAGCCACTTTGAATCAAAAGTCTTTGATGCTACAGATTGAATGATAAAATGTATTGAAGATGTATGAGTTTGTACAATGAAAGCATTACAAGTATATACGTGTCATATAATTCAGTATATTGTTTGACCTATGGTTTGTACCAGGGAATTATAACAGATCCACGAACAGTTGCTTCAGAAGCACTTCCGAATCTTTTACTATTGCTCATTACCCATCGATGGTTCGACCTTTGCCTACGCAAACGAATAAGTGAGCTGTCGATCTGAAAGTGTGGTTAATTTACTGATTCATCAGCGATTAGGTTTTCTTCATGGATCTTCCGCCGTGCTCGTAGCATTATTTTTGATCGAGCTCACTCGGAGTTTTCCTACGATCCATTTATTTTTCTGTGCTCGGTCGAAAAATTTCTGAGCTGCTCAGAGAAAAATTGATCGGAAAGTGGAATACTCCCGATCAGATCGAAGTATTCAGAGTAGCGCCCGAGAGTCAGGCGCAATTTTAAATTTGAGAATTAATTTTCAATATGAATAAAAAATTGAATAAAAAGTAATAATCATAATTAAAAATAACTTACCGCAGATGAAGCTCTTTTATCATTCTTATCCAGAACGATTTCAGTTTTGGCTCTCCTTAAAACCACAAGTTAGTAATTTATTATGCTAACCGGTAGTTTTCGGTGAATGGGCTTATGTAACCCATTTACACGCAACTAATCTTTCCGTTAATTTAAACAGTACCTCAAAGTTTGAATATCCTGATTATTTTTGTTGAGCTTGACATCAAGAAGCTGAGTAGCCATATCAATTCGACGGGCTTCCGGTAACTCCGTTCCTGGATGACGGTGAAATATTTTCACCGCTGGACGAGTCAGTTTCTCCCTTTAAGAATTGATTCTACAGCAAATACAGCATTTCGTAACGGAATAACGATAATCAAACTGAAGGTATCAGTCTGATTATTGTACCGTGACCCTTATATTGAAGGGAACATTCTGTCTATTCAGATTCTAAGTGAAAATCTAAATAGAAGGAATGTTCAAATTTTTAACTAGATCTGCATTGATCCATTCAGACCATAAAATCCTAAATGGCTTTAAAAAGCCCCAATAACAAACTCGAATTATTGCAATTTTCATGGGCTATGTGGAATATATGATTTTTCTTAAATCAAAATCCTTTTCAAAAATTTCATCGAAATTTCACGCTCCAAAATTCGACCGAACTTTCGTCGAGGCGACCGCAAGACAGTCGATTAGACTTATTGAACGTGAAAATTGTACAACGGTAACAGGTAACCGAATGGTTGACCGCGTTTAATCACGATTAACCGATTTTAATTATTCTTCGTTAGATTGCCAAATCATTATGTCGTAGGTAAATATGTAGGCTCAATTTTCCTGGTCGTCACATCATCGTAGGCTTCTGCACCAATCAAATATCCCTAAAATTATAATTTGTTCACTGTGAACAGTTCACAAGATTAGGCTTTTATAAAATTCTAGATATTTATATATGTTTAAAAATATGATGACTAAATTTCAGTTCGCTAGTTGTGTTCGTTTTACTATTTCTTCGTTTCTGTTCGTTATTCAAACAACAATGAGCGCTTCAATTTATGAAAAGATTGAAAACCACCTACTCCGACTGGTCGAAGGTGGCTCCGTGAAAGCCCTAATTCAGACAAGGCAGAATAATTTAATTTGATTACTACTGGTGAAATTTTATCCTAGATATCCATAAGGTAATGGCGTAAATTGATTCATAAAAAGTTAGCCAAAATTTCTGAGATTAAAGAAGACTTGGAACAAGCATTTCATTATTACAGGAATGAATTTTACCCGACCACGACAACCTTAAGAATGTTTGATCTTTCTGAACTTGTGATAATTCTGAAAAGTCAAGCAATGCGTAAAGGGAGCGTTATTGCTGAAGCTAGAGTTGGTGTGATGTACGCCCATGGACAGGATTGGTTTTCGAATCTGAGTGAAATTATTAGGCTCAAGAATCTTGAGTCAAGATAATTTTGTAAAAATTCACAACCAAATCAAGGGTGTAAAACAATCTTTGTCTAAAAGCAGAACTCATTTAATGGCCGCCCATGAGAAAGGAAGTCTTTATGCTTTAGGTTGGATTGAACTGATTCCAAAATTAAGCGGTACCTAGATGTTCTCTTTAACAGTAAAAAGATTAAATCAGTTCATCTCATCCAGGTCATTTATCCGAGCTCAAGTATAGACTTAAATTATTTTCCGAAGCAGCCCTATGCTCAAAAGAAATTTACAAAATATTTGAAGAAGGAGGACTTGCTAAGGAAGGCTTCTTATAAGTAACAACGAAAAGTGAACTAGAGGAAGGCTTGAAGGGACGGGCCACTGGATACAATTAGTGTACATGAGCCCACAAAGTTTACTACTACTGAAGATAGAGAAGGTCTAGCTATTGGCTGTTTCATTTTGGGTAAATGCTTCATCATCAAACGTGGTTTCGTAAATGAAATAAAGATTGAATCTGCTGAACAACTTCTTAAACAAGCAGTTCTCATCGATGAAATAGCTGCTTCAAGACTTCACAATTTAATGATTTCTGGTCGGTTATAAATATCAAAATTGTCAATAAATAATGCCGATATATAGATTGTCCAAAAAAAAAGAACCGGGAAGTTGTTACGACTGTGAACTCAAGGGAACATAAAGTTCTGCGAAATTGTAAAAATAAAACAAACTTTAGAGTTTGGGGTTAAATCACGATTGAAGCATTTTAAACAAGATCACCATGATTAGAATATTCATCATCTAGTAATCAGTTTTTGTCATTCACGTGGTTGCGCGTTAGTCGAAAATCAACACCGAGTAAAATACCGTCAGTCAAAAAGAGGCCTAAAATTAACATATCCACACTGTTGAATATCAAAGTAATAAATTAGGTCACCCTAAAATGGGGCTTGAAGATAAAATGAGAAGAAATAGATTATCCGAAATAATCCATCTATCCTTAATTTATTTCTAGTAACGGTAATGAAGTTTTTGATTTTTACCTTTGAAGCTTTTGTGAGTTCATTATGTCGATGCAACTTGTTTGAAACTGCTCTATTCTGACATTCTGCATTTGTTAGTCTTTGTTCCAATGCAACAGTCTCAGCTACCTTCTGAGTCAATGAATAATTTACTTTTTTTTCATTTTCAGAAGAATCTGTAGAAGAACATATATGCAAATATGTATTTTGATATGAAAATGTTTCCTTTATCGTGTGAATTTTTCGCCGATACATAGCAGGATTCAATGATTGCATGATTTTCTTTTCGTAATAATTTTGAGTTACGAATTTCAGTTTTCATAACCTTAAAAAGTTATAGAGCGTTTTAATTATTGTATTCAGTAATATATCATATAATCTATATCATATAGACTATATGGTTACAACAAGTCTAAATTAGACATATTATGTCCCTGTTTTTATCCTGGGCAAAATGTCCCTGGTTTTATTCAGGGTAACATATATAGATTTTGTATATTTGCATGTTGTAGAAATCATTTGGTTAAGTCTATATACATATGACCAAATAGCTCCAACTATATTTCGTGTTGAATTTTTGGGTCAATCTAATGGCTATAAAGGGAATTAATATCAGGACTTGCTCACATAAGAGAGAAAGAGGAGGACAACTCTCCGAATATCCAATATAGAGGGCGCCACTCAGCTAATCCTGATATTAATTAACTTTAAAGACATCATGTATTTTGAGCATCCCACTGAGTTTCCCTTGACGTTTGGCTGTGAATGGCCCGTGTTTTTAATTTCGCTCTCACCCGCCGCGGAAACCCCGATCAATAATTTGGAATTAGAAGAATCTGAATTTTTGACTTTACCCATGTCTATGTACCGTTATTACGACGCTTACAATGATAAGTATAACGATATAAGGTATGTTTGAAATTCGAACACGATTGATTAGAATAGTTTTAGAGTTTTGGGCGTTATTCAAGATAATGATAAACGTTCCATTTCAGATGCATTTTGGGTTTGTTTGGTTGCCCAACAATGACCTGATTAAAAAAATCTTAATTAAAAATAAGCTTAAAACGTAATCATAAAATCATCCATCCGGGCTGGGTCCGGTCTTAATATATAGAAATCTGCCTAATGGGCTTTATTGAAAGTTCCATGAAAAGGAATTTGGACCTTTCTAGAATGTATGTTGGATTGGATCATCCACGTCAATTTACCAATATTGACATTTGGGTAGGGTTGATAACATCATACTTGAACATACTTTCGAATGTATGTGACGACTTAGTGACAAATGTCACAAATAACGAAGACTTTGATTCAGAAATTAAAAACATTGATTAGTATGATTACAGCGTGACAAAATTTGGATAAAGGTAGTGCCAAAAGCAAGCACGTTATTAGAAAGATCTAATTTCATCATAATGAGGTCAAATTGAGAAGGTCACCATTATTTAATATGACGATTTGTCACGTGGTTGATGGTTTTAAACTTAATTATTACAAGCATGCATTTTGTACTGGTTTGACTGAGTTGGATTAACTATGGGCTTATAGATTATCCAGTCGGTAAAGCATATATGATAGTTTTTGGATGATTTCATATTTATTATTATATAAACCTGTCATTCTAATATTTGCAACGTTTTAACTTACGAGATCTACTCGGCAGGCATCACCACTGTTTATGATCATATCATTGCTTGACGAATTCATTGGAGTGCTTTTAGAACCTCATTTTTAGCCGAATGGAACAAGAAATAAACCATACAAGACGATAATCTCTGACTTTACGGTATAATCATCAATAATTTTTGATATATTAAGGTCATAAAACTGAACTTGTTGGATTACGCAAATGATCGCTCGTAAAATTAGGATTTTCATACCTTCAGCTGAGTGTAAAAGTTAAGAAACCCCCATAAAGTGAATTATTTATTGAGGTTCAATCCTTTGACCACGAGTAACTTTTGTTCCTGGTTTGACAGACTCAGATAAAAAATCTAAAACTTGGTTTCGTTCATCAAGAACATGGTTCAAATCTAAGCGTGCACTATCCAGTTGGCTTAATTGTTCTATATAGAGGATAGAAGAATTTGTATACACATTTAAGCCATGTATTTTCCTTGATAGCTTCCTATATTCTCAAAATATCAAAGCCTATCCTATCCTTTTGTTTGAAATAATTTATTCTCCAACGTTGCTTTATTGCTATTTAATTGCTGAATGAAAAGAAATTTGGTCATCTCTATTATTTGTACTTATCCGATCTGCTACATATAATGGCAAAGTTATGAATCATGAGTTACCTTCTTTTCGCATTCTAAGAGATAATCTGCTTTGTCTTTTTGAATTTCTCTTTTCGGTTTCATTTTTCGCAAATCTTGAGTTTCTTTGTTCAGACGAATATCCTAAAGACAGAATTATCATCTATGCTTGGTAAAATAGAAGTTGCACCTTGATTGTATGTTCATAGCATCGTTCCAATTTTCTTTTTGAGTTTGAAAGTGATTTAATTTCTTCATTAGACTCGGACAATCGTGCGCGTAAATTCATTACCACATGCCGGACCTACAAAAATTTCAGTTTACTATTATAACCTGTACGAAATAATTCTTTTGAGATTTTGGTTAACCTAGACTTGAATAATAAAAGAAGACACAATACAGAAATGTTGTGTTGATCATACCAATTTAAAAGCAATGAATCTTCTTCTATTCAGATTAGAACATCCGAATTTCGGAACTGATTTATTTCTTGTCAAAATTTTTTGAAAGGATAATGGACGGAAATCGTTTGTCCGGCATTAAACACTCTCCGTACAATACCGAGTCATTAACAGGCTCATTCAATTCAGTAGGAGTTTAGAAATAAGTAAATTCTCAAAATCCCATTCATAACATGATTGTTAATCGGAACTATATTCCTGTTGAAAACAGGTTTGAACAGATCAGAGTGTTCTAGAATAGGTTCTATCAGCGGATAACAACGCGGCGATCGTTTTTCCGAAACGATTTCCTCCCAGAAACAAATACATCAGGCACGTTCGAAACAAACGAACTTCATTAATGATAATTTTTTCAAAGAAAACTCATGGTTTTTTTTTGACGCAGCTTATAGGGTAACGATTGTTCAAATATCAATTCGAAACTGAACGTGATAAACGAAAGTGAGATTGTTCTTTTCAACCAACAGACTGTATTGATCTCGCTATGAAAGTCACATAAGAATAAACCGTACTTGAGCAGATTGGATTGGATTAATCTTCTTAACCGTTATATAGTTGCACCAAGACATGATAGTGCTATCACGCTAAATGCGATAAACCAAATACGTGTCGCGGTCTATGCTAAACTTTATAGTTTTTATACAACTTAACCTTGTAGAAAATCCGGATTGAAGCGTAGGACTAAGATTCTTATTGCAAAACTGATTCTATCGAACTCAAGCTGTTACAAGCCACAGTTTAAACTTAGTCTAAAAATCATATCTGGAATAACGTAACTCCGAATTAGTAATTAAGATTCCCGACTAACGCATGCCTGAAGCCTTTAAGCGTTCAATTTTAACAATTAATAAATTGCATCATGTCTAGTTCCGTTTTTTTTTAAACCAAATGATTCGCCGTTAAATTTTATGGGGAATATAATAATATATCTTTTTGTCGGTTTACTGACAAAAACGCACAACTGTTAAGGTAAATTTTGTACATTTAGTTCCGAATATTCTAGATTCTGTTCTCAGAAAGTACGAAAAATTCTGTCAATTGCGAAAAAGTACCAGTTAGTCGAAATTACGACATTTTTGTTTTTGGCGCTTGGGCCGCGACTTGAACTATCGAAACATTTAAATGCATGTTTGTTCGTTATTTCTCAAAATTTTCCGTCAGCAATCGAAACACATGACGAAAAATCATGTGACAGAGTTTTAGAACTACGTAGATGAAAAACTAGTGTTCATAACTGAAAAGTTAAGATCTGAGTTTCATGTTAAAATGATTCAATTAATGTATATGAAGTATCATTGCTTGGTGAATTTAGAAATATTTACTAGAACTATTCACTTGTACGCACCGGTACGACGATATCGTCCGCTCTGGGACTTTAAAAATGGGCATAAATGGATTCTGATAAGAACAGGGTAGAAACGGCAAATGGATTTAGCGTTAATGGTGTCGCTTTTTTGGATTTTGTGTTTTTTGTCACAATTCAGGTCTGAGCTCATTTCTTTTATTTTGGGCTAAACGGAGAGACTTGGAGGGAAACTTCTAAATCTTGCGTCACGATTAAGTCAATTACGCTCTCTGTGCAGGGACCAAGACCAGATCAGAACTTGAGCGAACTCAATCACCACCTGGTCATTAATGACCACGCGTTCACTTTTCGAACACCAAAAATTTCCTAGTCATTTAATATCATAAGTCAAGTGTACTAACTTGATGTTTAACAAAAAACAAAAGATTCAGATTTGCAAATAAGAATAAGATTGTTTTCAAGGCGTGGCATCATAAGTCAAACAATGCTTTGTACTGCTGTTATAATTTTCTGGAAAACCGTCGCCATTCATCACAACTACCGCAGTTGAGCTATGGCTGTATTTCGATCTATGTTACTCTTGTTGGTCAATTTCTAACGGATGTTTGACCGGGAGTGGAACCATTTTTTGTTCGCTAAATTGTTATAGCATGTTCGGCAATCATTTTAAACTATTAACTATCACCTATGATTCATATAATATGAAAAAGACGACGCAACCATTAAATGCCTCAATTTTGTTGAATGAAGCATTTTATTTGTATCGAAATGCAGGATCCACCGAACAGCTGTTCGCACCTGTTCGCCCTGTTCGACGAATTTAAAAAAACGAGCTGTTCGCACTGTTCGCTGTTCGCATTGTTCGAGCTGTTCGAACTGTTCGCACTGTTCGTTGTTCGCACTGTTCGCACCGTTCGAACTGTTTGCACTATTCGTTGTTCGCACTGTTCGAACCGTTCGAACTGTTCGAACCGTTGCGAACAAGCGAACAGTGCGAACAAGCGAACAGCGAACACGTTTGTTCGCAGTTCGGTGGACCCTGTCGAAATGTATATCCGGCCCCTTTTATAAGATATTACAGAAACGTTAAAAAACGTATAAAGCAAATACAAAATTGAAACTGTAATAGTAGTATCAGCTTCCTTTGTAGGAAGTGCATTTGTTAGTTCCCGCGACTACAGCTGATTTCACATGTTTTGTATAAGTATTTTAATGTATTTTTGTAAAATGTTTCCGAAGATTTCGTGGAAAAGCCTTAACCTCCTAAACCTTTTGTACAAAATAAATCTACATATATGATATTATTTGTATCGTATGATAAATATATGATCAGAAGATTTGAGTAGCCCTCGAATATATGTCCGAACAATTTTCAAGCATGAACTAATAGTTGAACATTGAATTACAATATGACTAATTTGAAAGTTCAAGGCATGAATGATCATGAACTAGACAAGCAGGTGATGTTTATAGTCATCTCTGTTACAGAGACTCTTTGACATGGAGTCCAAGCCTTGGACACAATTTGTTGGGACTTACCTCACGCATGTATTTGATGATTTTTGTATTAGATTCCAACACAGCCTTGTTTGGGTAATTTGGATACAGTCCGATCTCAGACTGTGTTATTAATAAATGTTTATGGTCCAAACCAGATCCGAAATTTAGAAATATCACGTTATAGTCGGTCATATTGTATAACTCATACAAAGTCATGTCAAGAATCTCCTTGGATATACAAGTATACACTTATGCACAAAATGTGTTTTGGGGTTTTAGTTTCAAAGATACCATCCCTGATCATGAAAACTGGGCAATGGATCGTCACGATGACCAATTTTGATCGATTTAGACGCATTTGAATTGACCATAACCGAGTTTGAAAGAATCTTTTTAGTTTCTAGTTTCCATTTTGTTGGTGCAACAGCGTAAACCATTTTCTAAATTTATATTTTCTCCAGCTGAATACCGATGAGTCGGCGATGATCAAGAAGTATTAGATGATCTGTAGTACAGACAGACTCCAAAGATGAAGTTTCGAAAATTTCTCTTATGTTAATAATGATATTTAATTGTTACTATTGACTCTTTTGTTAAATTCTGACTATTCTATTTGCCCAGATTATAAAAATTTAATAAAATAAGTCACTTTTGGCAAATAATCCGTATTCAACAACCAAAATATGATAAACTGGCGTCTAATTTCTCTGATACGGACCGTTTGTCATTACAAAAACGAATATATACTGTTATTGACACTGCCAATATGGAACGGTCTTGCTATTCAAATTGGATACAGTCTCTCGTTTCAACTTATAATGAGTTCTGAGTGATAATGAACTAACAATGAAGTTACCATCGCTACCGAAATAGGATGTTTGACCAGCAGTTTGACACGGTTAGGGTAATCGATCTCAAACATGATTACTTTGGGTTATTCAGCTTTATTTATTCAAATCATCCCTTTTAACAAAGCTTAATATGAGCTCGTTCTTAAATTCTTATGCCAAAAAATATATTATCATATGTGGCATATAATAAAGTGGGGTTTGTGGTGGCTCTGTCTCAGCGAGCGGGGACGTGACACTCATTTCTTACTATTTATGTTGGATGATTTGGACAGGGTCAGGATGAACCCAACTTTATGTGATATCTTGCTCAATACAATGTAAGATGATCTTGGTTGTACAGAAGGTATGTAATTAACCTATGTTCATTAAGTCATATCGCGTAAATCAAAGCGCGATGGTGGTCGCGCCTCTTTAGCGCCTCCATCTATCGCCCTATCCTCCAATAGATGCAGATCAGCGCTCGCTGTCGTCGGGAGATATAAAAAGAAACCTCCTCCTCTTTTCAAATCATTCTACACAATCGGACTATTCACAAGTCAAGTCCTCAAAGTGTAAAACGAAGAACCAATAAGAAAAGAGATACAGAGATTTATAGATCCTAAACAAATCTTAAAGAGATGAAATTGGCCCTTCAATTACTCATTGCCGGGGCTGCCAATGGGTTGCAGTTACCTCGAATGAAAAATGGTGTCCACATTATCAAAACAACGGAGGATGTTCTCGATACCCTGCCCAGAATGAAAAGAGATTCGGACGTATTTGACTATGAAGCCGATGACTCAGAAGTTGCTAGTGATATCAGTTCACCAGAAATGAGCCCAGACAGAATTCGAGAATCAGAAGCAGTCTACAATGGATATCTAGCCAAAGAAAAATCAGATGAAACTCCTTTCAAACCAATGGATGGTTTTATCAGTGCTATTTTTGATAATGCACGAGACGATCCTGTTCCAGTTCCTGGTGAAGATGGAGCCGAATCTGTCCTTGGATCCCGAGTCAAAGCAAATGCAAGATTTGATAACTATATTGCCCAGAATCCTTCTGGTATTTCACCAGCTAAATTCCCATCCAATCTTTTGAGCGATTTATATGATCCAGTTTATGAAGAAGGTCCTCTTCTTTGCCGAAAGACCCGAGCAATGGGTGCCAAAGGTATCGGAAATGGCGAACAACCAGTTCATGTAAAACCAATTGGTTGCTGTCCAAACAATGAAGATGGAAAACCATTTGGACCTGGAAAAGCTTGCTGCTGCGGAACAGTCTACAATACAACATCTCACTTTTGTTGCGATCAATCCAGAGGCGAATGTCGTGATGGTTCGTATTCCTCGATTTTAATCAAATTTATTTGAAATCCCATATTTCGTCATTTTCTACTAATCTATTTCAATATTTCTTCAACTTAAATTTTTAGGCGAATGGGAAATTTTGGAAGACAAGCCAGGTAATAGAAAGAAATGTTACGATACTCAAAGTTGTGATCGCGAAATTGTTACAAACTTGGTCGAACTCTCATGTACTGATGGTCTCTATCACGGATCCGTTTGTGATTTCACATGTCCAAATGGATTTGACTTGGCTGGTATCGATCAAGTATCATGTGATCCAAAAACCGGTGATTGGCAAAATCTTTGGGGACAAGTTGCTGAACAGACTCCATGCTGCAAGAGAAAATGCGACACTAAAGGAAACGGTTATATTATGTTAAACCGAACTTATATATAGTATAAGTGGGTCTTTTAAAACTTATAAAATTTTAACTAGGTAGAACTCAATCTCAAAAAATTACGACAAAAAGTATTAGTTGTTACTTTTAAGTTAGTTACTCTTAGTAGTTACTTTTAAATTCATGATTAACCAAAAAAAGATCCAAATTACAAATTGGATTTCTTTATCATTTTGGATCAATCATCCTCTATTGGTAAAGAAAATTTCCAAAAAATGAAAAATTTTGTTAACAATTTGCTTCTCCAATCAAACTTGGGTCAACAAGGTGTGCGCGTTGGTCTGATCACTTATAACAGGCGTCCACAACTTCGATTCCATATGAATGAGATGGAAAATCACGAACAAGCTATTGCTGCTGTTGACTCTATTTTATATGAAGGTAAAATGAAAAGAATTAATAACATAGCAAATATAACCGAATTGTTTTTCATGATGATAAATCATTAATTTCAGGACGTGGTACAAATACTGGTTTGGCTATCAAGTGGGTTGTCGATAATGCTTTCAAATTGGAATTCGGTGATCGTCCAGAGGTTCCTAATAAGGTTCTCCTTATTACTGACGGACGTGCCCGTGATCCACCTATCCTCAAAGTTCAATCAACTCGACTTCACGATGAAGCAACTGTTTATGCATTAGGTATTGGAAAACAAATTGATTACGTTGAATTAAATCGAATTGCATCAAAGCCATCCGAGCGTCACGTGCTTTACGTTGACAACTTCTCTTTCTTAGAAAGAGCCTTCCAAAAACCAACTTTATCTTCAATCTTTTGTAACGAAGTTTGTGTCAAGTAAAAAGCATGTGACACAAATGTGACATAATTATAAATAGGACTTTCATTAGCGTATAAAAAACGGTAACGTTATTCGGTTAGATAAAAGTCATCCAGAGATTTATCATGGGCGACCTGTATCTTACCACTGAAAACCTATCTTCACTATTTAAATTTTAATTCAATTACGTATTTAATACGTAATGGGGCAAAGAGAAAGCGTAGGTTGATCAGTAGAGCTCAATGCTGACTGATGTAGATTCATACAATTGTGGTATCGGCCTTTACTAGGATTATTTCGAGTACATCAGCCAATAAGAAGCTCCGCTACCACCAACGCAATCTCTGTAGCCACTCACGCGTAATTGTAAATATATAAGCCTAATATGTACAGAGTCCATTTTCACTAATAATATGATCGGGGGATATACCCACGCAAAATATCAAGCTCGGATAAAAGACCAGACGGAATGACCGCAAACTGGGAACAAGAAGATATTTGCAACCCGACTGTAAATACGCCAACGTCTATGCAAGAAAAATAAAAACGAATTTGAAATTGGGTAAATAGAATAAGAAAGTCTGTTTATAACATTTCATGTTGTTTATCAAAATAAACACAAAAATACTTAAAATATTGTTTTCGAGTTTCATTATTTGCAGGATCGCTATCTGTATCCAGTTTTGCCTTTTGGTCAACTTGGTCAAGTCAGGAAATGTCTAACTTGGCCGTTACGCTTTCCAAACTTTTTTTGTCAATTACGTAATCTTTTAGTTTTAATGTTCTTTCTGAACCAGGAAATGAATCTCGGCCAGACACCAAACCACCACAGAACCAAACCTAATCCAATTGTTCTCATCTGATTTTGTTTTACACGTTAGGAATGTCAGAGAGTATGATCAAGTCCGATCACATGACTAAAGTCACATGATCAAGAAACATGTTAAGTTTTATGATCCCTGAGATTTTAAATATCGACATTCGAAATGTAAATCTTAATCTCAGCTGCCACTGGATTGCCCGAGATTAGGAAATTATAAAACGATTTGATTCAAACCTGATAAATCATTTGAACCAGCTTTATAAATTATATACTGTATAATTTAGTAATATCTTAAGCTGTCATTCAATGGTTCATGTTGTTTATAATACATTACCATCTTTTTTTGCGAATGCTTATGGCGTTGAGTTTGCAGGCGAATGCTTGACTGTTAAAACACCAAACTGAGTCAAATGCGAATCCAGATTATGGAAGTAAACATATCAAGAAGTGAACTGAAACTATAATTCAGACTGGAACTGTTTACATCAAAAATAGTTTAGAAATGATTCAACAAGTATTTGACCAAAGCATAGGGATAACAAAGCAGATAGATTATCCATCATCTAAAACTTCCGAAGTTCACCAAACAAAACCTATCATAACCAATCATTTAAATTCCAGATTACATCTTGGACCAAGATTCTTGGTCATAGTTATCACTCAAGGCTATTCTCCAACAGTATAATCATACGTAGGTAAAGTAAGTCAACATAATTTTTTTCGGGGCCGAGCCCGTCCATTAGGTCGACAGTCACTCGTCCGTTGATTATAATGAAGAAAACATCGTTTTAGTCGACTGACGGCAAGACTTGCCGGGCAAGTGCTAAAAGCCTTCATTTGTTCGGAAAATTTCCGTAAAATGCGAATACATTTTTCTGGGCGAGAAAGGCAAGTTATTTCGATTGACGAACTTTATATTGTCTGATCATTATACCCTGGTTCGCCGAAATTTAGGAATGGAAGTGTTCAAAAAATTGTCCGAAAAATCCTCAATTCCTAATTTTTATGAGTCCTAAATTTCGGCGAACCAGGGTATAACCACATCTCAAAAGACAACATGATTGACTAAAATTGAAAGCCAATACAATACAATACTGTTCCACCAAATTATGATAAATAAATAGTATATCTTTATCGAAAAAACTGGATATATTAAGCAAGAATACGAGGGGACCTTCACCTACATTACAACTTTAATGTTTTTTTATTTATTCGCGTCAAAATCAATAAATATAGTCTAGTTTTAAACGTATCCCTCCATGGCATATAATTCTCTAGTTTTTGTTGGCTTTTCGTTGTTTTTTATTTGGGTTGGGTCCTTGGCCCTAAGCAATGCCGATGAATCCATAGAGGAGCGTGGGGCCAAGGCAAGTGAGGTTTCCATATCACAATCTGTCGTGATGCTTTCAATCTGAAAAAAAATATAAGATTTATATAACAAGTCCGGTGATATGTATAGTTCAAAGGATCAGGCCGATTCTTAGCCTGACCGTTGAATGCAATTATCTTAGGATTAGCTTTCTATTTAAAATTAATACTATGTGTTTTATCATCCTATTAGGGGCATATACCTTTTGTTGCTTTAGGTTGAGAGGTTTTGGCAATGTAAATGACAAGTCTTTTATGCTGTCTGAATCTTTATCAGAATAAGGTTGAGCTGGTTGATCATCACCACCTTCATCATCAGTCGTATCTTCACTGATTTCGGGTTTTCGATCTTTTCGACTTTTTCGATTTTTGACCATCGGTGTAGTATCTGTTGAATTTCGAGTTGGTGCTTTTTGAAGTAGACCTTCGCCTCCTCCAATTTTACCATTTATTCTTGGTCGATCTAAGTCATCAACACTAACAGAACCGCTCAATCCACCGCCACGGCCAAGCTCACGAGATTTCATTCTATTGTCAATTGTTCGCCTACGACCATGACGACCACCACCACCTGGTTGCTGCATGTTGGTCTGAGCTGTTATCTCACCATGATCTAGCGTTTGGATTTGGTTCATTTTCTCTAGCGAGTTTAGTGCATTTTCGATTTCGTCATCTTTGTACAATTTAGAGGGATTCGATTGAAATTCGCGATATTTTTGTTCAAGCTCATAATCATATGGATACTTTCGTTGCTTATAAAGATCTTTAAATTTAAATCCAACGGAAAATGTTTCCGGAAAATATTTACAATCGATATCGTTATCTAGTCTACCTAGCTAGGCATTATATATTGATTTGAACTACTTGAGCAAAAACAGTGAAACATAAGGTTTGCCTGACTTAACCTGTAAAATTAACGTCAAAATACAGTTGAATCCGAATAAAAATACTCTCGCAAACGAAAAGAAATACATTAATACCCACCCTAAATCTATTTTTGAAGTTCTCGCTATATTCTAACTCACAAAATATATGACGTAAAAGGTTACAATCGACTTCACAGTAAATAAATGTCCCGAGAGTAAGATAAGACTTATACTTGGTAGGAGTGAGAAGAAGGGCCTCAGGTCATATCCCCATGGGTCAGATTTAGCGTTTTGTCAGTTGGACGAATTACAGTTTCCATTCCGTTCATTATCGTCTTAATTAATTTTATCATGACCTTCAAGCTCGGTCATTCCGACTGTAACTACATATTGAGTACTGTCTTCGTTTGGAACAAATATAAGATCTTTCCTTCATTTGTTTCTTTTCGCCACGATCGTAATGATCGTACATTGAACCAGCGAGACAACAAAGACCAATTCCGCTGACAAGTCCAAGACCGCTTTGAAACATTTCAATAATTCTTGGAGTTGAAATGACCGATGATGGAGCACTCCATAAATACTCGAATGGTACTGTTTACAGTCGGAATTAATTATTTGACCGATGAGAAAGACGGCTTGAACGATCAGTTAACAAATTATTAATTTTCGCACGCCATATGGCTAAATAACTTCTAATGAAGCTTGCGTGATCAATTCTATGCTAAACCAGTATCTATTTCGTGACTACTTATATTATTTCAAGAAATGTTTCCTGCTAAACCACCCAATATAAATTATTGGGCTATAAATGCTTGAATATTCTTGCCCCTCTAGTCGAACATTATGCGTTTGAAGTTTTAGTTTTAGGCGTTCAAAGATCACTGTATAAACTCCAGAAGCAAAATATGATAAGGCCACCAGTCCAGACAATCCTAAAAATAACTGAAATGAAAAATTTGCGACTCGTAGTGGACACTTTACCTGATAAGAAGATAAGAAATCCTCCAAATCTTATACATCGTCTCCTTAATTTGTAGTTTTCTCCAGCTAATGCAATGCATTCATATCCAATCATTGAAAACATATTTGAAAGACACGATAATACTGCAGATGATAGTACCAGCCATTTCATTGTATTTATTGAATCTTAAAACAAATATGAGTATCCTTAACATATTTTCTCAACCGTTAAGCCGTGACCTGTCAAAAGGTCAATGCGATATACAGTAACTATGGAATACTATACTGGGATCTATACAGTGTTGTTGGCTTGAAATCAGGAATATCGGACAAAGTTTATTCAATAAGTTCGATTCCTCTATTGAATTTGAATGGGTAAAGCCACTAAATGGTCACTAACTAGCCACATTTTCCTTCTTGAGGTCAACGCCAATCTCAGTATACCATCACTTAGACATTTAATTGGTCACTTATTCATTAAATCACTGATTGAAATGGCTATAAAGGCGAGTAATATTGGAATCACAAAGTTAATGACAATGAAAAATAGTGACATTCTCATGCCAAATTGTGACACAATAGTGACAAGTTGGTGGCTCCAGTGGTTACATGTACACTTACAAAGAGGGTCATCATTGTCTTCTATATTTTGGTTCAGGTTTTCATAACATTCGTATTTGTCCGGTAAGTAACGAATACATTGACGCCACAGTCCAACCATGACACCATCATCTTTAAATGATTCTTTTTCAACCGGAAGCATTTCCATCCAGCTCGGCCAGAAGCAAAGGCTTAAAAATCATAATTATAACGGATAACTTTTATATGAAAATTTACCTTAGCTGACAAATTAAGTTTATAGAAGAGCAGATAAATATTGCACACTTTCAAATGGTCAAATTAAGGCCCCCTATATGTGCTATAATTAAGTGTATTGGTAACAGAAGTTCCGTCTTCTTAAATAATCGGACACGTCTCTCAATTCCCGGACATGCAATTCACCATATGACACATTGAAAGTTCAATAATCGGAATAACCATAAGAAGAAGATTTATTAAGGATATCGATGCTTAAAATCAGACCTCGGCCCAACTGTTCATAACGGGGTAAAAGAACTTCGGCATGACTGAACTTAGGCACAGAACTTCGACACCAAATTCTCAAAATTTTTTGAAGTTCGGCACCCATTAATTTCGGCACCAGTTTCATTTCGGCACCAGAATAGAACTTCCGTACATATGAAAATATTAAGTTCGGCACCAAGTAGCGCCAAATTTGGGTTTGGGTGAAATTAGGATTAGGGTGAAATTAGGGTTAGGGTGATATTAGGCTTAGGGTGATATTAGGGTAAGGGTTAAATTTGGGTTAGGGTGACATTTGGGTTAGGGTGAAATTAGGCTTAGGGTTATTTTACGACTTAATTTACGACTTTTGTGCCGCAATTCATATGCTTACGGAATCTAAGTGCCAAAATGCATATTTGGAGCCGAAATTCATTTTTGGTTCCGAAAATGGTTTCGAGTCGAACTTCGTTTTTTCACATGAGTTAATACCGGAGAATCACTAAAAAGGTTTGAACTATTTGAGTGTAATTAGAATTGAATTTGTCACCAATCGTTCGCTGTCAACTTAGTTTCGGTCGCCGATCGAACTGACATTCAGGCAGGTCTGTCAGTTGGTAATTGATTTGTTGTCCTGCAGATAATGATAGCTTAGACTGTATACAATATATAAATATATATTTGATATAATACACACACTACTCATCTGGGTGAATTTTCATCCTTGGGGACATTATAATGTATTCGATGTCAGCCGGTATAGCTAAACTTATACGAGAGGAGGAGAAGCAGTAAAGAAAAAGAAATAAGACCGACAAATGTCGATACGATTATTTTAAACTACAAATCTCTCAAGGGACGAATTTTCATCAAACTATAATCTCAACACTATGAACATACGTCAACGTATCCTTGTAATAAACGCTTAACAGTTCACGTTAGATTCTACGTACATATTAATTGTATTTATCAGAAATAAGACAAAGTTTGAACTAAAACATCAATATGATTAAAAACTCATTCTGATATTGATCAAAGAATAAATGCCATAGATTATTCATTTAGGAAAACACAGAAAATTATTTGGTTTTCCCTTGCAACTTCTTAAATCCTTAACCGCTTGATCTGAACTCCGAATGACCATTGTAACATATGTTGAAATAAAACTCAAATCGTTTCTGTCACAAGGTTTTGTCACAGGTTTCTGTCACGTTACTGTCACGTTACTGTCATCGGTATTATGGTCGTTCACATTTGAGGTTGGTCAAAGCGTTACCGGATAACAACTAGATCTTCGCTGTCAGATTTCGTTGAAATCGAGACAATTCATGAATTAGATGCAGTTGTAAAAATGACAGTTGGTCGCCAAATAGTCAGTGGTGATCAAACCGAAATCAATAAGAATGGTTTATATATAGTTTTGAAAAGAGAAAGAAATCTGTCTAAACGCTCATTTTCACTCGAAAGAACAATTTCAGTATTTTTCCCTTGGTACTATTTGAATAGAGTTTCTGTAAATGAGTCTCTCTAGATTCTCAAACTCTTCGTTTCCAAAATTCAATTATCTGGTTTTACTTTGACCAGATCGTCTTTGACAAAGTTAAGTTTTTTGGTTCTTTTTGACCATTTTCCTGACATAATATTTTCTTTCTGCTCTGTGAGAGCATTCCAGTTTCAACCAATCCAATTTATTCTTTTTGTCGCTCTCATATCTCTGTGTTAAACTTAGTTTTTTGAATCGTAAAGCTTATTAGCCACTTTTCCAATGATTTAAACTTCTCTAAAAATCAAAACTGATTCTCATAACATGCTCGATGCTTGTCGGTTTTTTATTGAGCGTGCCCGTTGATATAGAAAGCAAAAAGAAGGAGACTCGTCAAGAAGAAGCCTCGCGAGCGCACCTAGTGTTGACTCAACCTCAAACATTAATCGTGCCCGTAAGAAAAACCGCTAAATCAAATGATTTATTATCGGTCAATTGCCAAGACAAAATTATCATATATGCTTATATTAATTTAGTTTGATATTAATCAAAAACTTTCAAAAATGAACTTTTTAATTCGGCCAAAATCTCAGAAACTTTGTGTGATACTATAACAAGATATATAATTTATACATTATAAGTTTAATAAAAACGAATGAAACCACAAAGCACACTTTGGCCTGAAATTCTTATGCATATTAATATTCATTTTATATTTCACAAATCATTGCAGCATAAATCCTCAAAGACAACAACGATGAAATTATTTTTTCCATTATCTCAGCAAAAATTTTTCCCAGCAAAATCCTGTTTAAATCTAGGAAAAGCAAACTTGCCCTTTGTTGATGATTTTTGTCATATTGGGGAACTTATCATGATACAATTTCGTAAGATGATTGTAGGTTCCAAATTGTAGGTAATGATATCAATATAAAATGAAAAGTGCATGAACCCCCTTTAAAGGCTATTTTGCTTATACAGTATGAAACATATTGTATTAATTACAATACGCGATTTTTTGTTGCTCAGAATGCAAAGTGTATGTCCTTGAAAGGTTGTTAGTCCCTGACGTGTCCTTAATTGCACACCCCAATTTCTAATATACTGTTATTAACATCATATACCATATATTATATTAACAGCATGCATAATTGGTAATCAATTTTCACCTCTATGAATATATTCTGTAAGCTCACCTCATTCTGTATCACACTCAATATACCACGAAGTCTATATTCCAAATTATATAAATAATTTCCTATATAAGTAAAGATCATTCAGTATAGTCGGTAATTCCTTAAGGTTTTTTGTAAAAAGTGCAAATCTACCATAGTGGGTCAATTTATGTACAAAATTATACGAAGGTGTCCGCGAAAAGCGATTCGATTTTCAATTAAAATTAAGGAATTGCATGAAATCAAAGTTGAGTACAATCGATATGAATCAAAATATTCAAATACGGTTCGAAATATAACTTGGAAAATAATATATATGATATAATAATTCGACATGACCACCTGTGACCTTGGCGTGGATTTGGGTCTGCAGCTCTCCTGGGAGGGATGATGACTTTTAGACAGACCAGATGATTGATTTAAAGCCAATTCTCTACTATGACTTTTACCAAGCTCAACTTTGGCAGAATTCATAAATCCACACTTAGGGATACCGCCTTGAAAATAAGGCTACCGTCATTAAAAAAAGTCCAACATTAATTAAATATTGTAAGCCAACCTTTTGTGAGCTGTAGCCTGGCAATCATCACTTGAAAAAACATCAAGACACATTTAAGACATATCACTTAAAAGACACAATAAGACACATGCCATCTAAGTATCTCTTTAATGATTAAGTATTCACGACTCTTGAACCAAGCTTACCATGATATTAACCATTTGATGGAGCCTCCGATAAAATCCGGAAAGGTCCGGAAAATGTTCGAGGATAGTCCGATTTAGTGCTTGCATAATAAACTTTACTCATCAATATCAATTATTTCAAATAAGTCGGATCACGTGAGATCAACCATTTTAATCTTGGATAGGATTTACTGTTGCCCCCATCTCAAAAGAATAGCAACGATACGATTCCTTCATTTAAATCCAGCTTATCAGCTATTCTACATGATAAGAATCCGAACGCAAAGTATCTGATCACCGATTTCACATAATCATATTTAATACTTTTGCTAAATTCATTCGATTTAATATATTCCATATTGGTTTAATCATACTGTTTGATTATCTTTATTTCTTGTAGTACGATTGCAGGTGAGGAAAGTGCTGAGACTAACAAAATGTTATTTAAATTAACCTTAAAGCTTCTGAGTAGTCCTCAAGACAAAGAAATAGCCACTTTAGATATAGAAGTTTCTGAAAGTAAATTTTCCGAGTGTTTCAATCATGAACACTAAACTTGTTACAGGCGTTGATTTTGTTTCGGTTCGTCTTAATGGTAGACCAAAGTCAAGCTACTTAAATAATGGCTCTTAAAGCCGAATTCTAGTCTATATGACTTTGAGATTTGAGAAGAATGGCCTATGGTTTTTTGACCATAGACCATGCTACATTTAACATGTTATCAATAACGGTACAAAAGCCTTTTCAGAGAAATTGACAAGATTCAAAATGGACGAAAGAGGTACACAGACATGGATTATATTCAATAGAAGGTCTCTCTGGATCCTTAACATTGACCAAGAAGTACTGATGTTAAAATTTACCGTTGAACTATTTCAGATCTGTCAAAGAAAAAAGTTTAATACCCAGAAAACGATGTGGCAAACTTTTATTTCAAAAATGCATTCAAGTATGTTTAAATATGCCAATTGGTTGTTAACACACTTTGAAGAATCAAAATCTTTAAGAATCATTGACTTTACCCTAAGAATAATTTCAATATAATCGGCTCTTTGTATGTTTTATCGGATGGTCTTTTTAGCATAGAAATAATCTTGTTTCGAATCACTCTAAGGGCACTCGAAGTTAGAGTCTCTAAGCCTAAGTACACTGAACCTACCCTCTGTAAAATATCTCTGAGTTCGAAATGACCATCCAGTTTTCGCCATGAATGATTTGTTTTTTTTGGACTGTTCAAACTAGATTGGTTAGGTTCTGTAGGAGTTTTGGTTTTATATTTTGAGCCGGAGTGTGTGTATACCAATGAAAAATAGTTTTCCAAGTTATTGCCGATGAAAATTTGTTGAGTTTAGGGATATGCGGGGGTAAAACATTGTTGAATTTAGCTGAGGAACCAAATAATATGTGCCAACCAACTTGGATAAGCATAAATTCTGGAGCAGAAGTTATGCTGCAAAAAATAGTTTAATCACTTAAATCTTATCATAGTTAACTGGTACTACTAGGCTAGTAGATCTATCAAATAACACAATTTGAACTGTCCAAGAAATTCGTATATCTTACCTTAGCAAGCATTGAAGAGTGATTACACAACCAAAATCGCGTATATAAGCCTAGTTACCAATACCTAATCTTGGTTTTATACAACTCACTCTGCGATATTTTCACTTATTCAGCATATATTATATGCATCATATGAATCAATTCCCAAAAATCTCTTTATATAATATTTATAGTTTTTTTTTACAATTAAGGCTCCCTCGCCATCGAAAGACATTTATAACTTTGCTATATACAACAACGCAGGGGTTGGTGAAATTTTCATTGACGAAATTCAATTATCTGGTAAAGTTTCCGTTTTTAAAAATCCTTTTTAGATAATAATGTTAAGCCAAAACTTTACACAAAAATACATCGACACCTGGCCCACGGTCTATCCGAATAACTTGTCAGGAATACACATCATCTACAGAGCTACAACAACATACAAAGGTTTGTAAGATCCCACACACGATTTAAACAAACTATTTAACGAAATGGTTCATGAGCATAATAGAAGGTTCTAATATTCAAAGTTCTACATGAGCTGACTTGATAATTTCTAAATATGAATCTCAGTTCTTTATCTAATTCGAGTAAATTATCTTGATGAGTTGGTAACAAAATTTTGTCTTAGTCTCATGCATTCTATGTCAGTTCCAATGCCAAAGAGTCTGACAAATCCCAATTATACTTAGGGATCTCATTTCCGTTTTTCAGCAAATAACTATTCATTTGTTGATAAACAACAAAAATGGTGATGAAACACCATGAATTCTTAATTTTTTGTTTCTAGATTTTGGTTGGTGAATTAGCCGATGAGATACTCAATATTTGTCGTCCATTTAGCTGGGAGAATTCACCACTCTGGAAAAAATAAATGATTATTGAAGATCAATGAATTTCAATGAATTATATCTGTTCATAAAGAACTGTCACATCAACCAATAAACATGTGAGATCAAACTATAAACAAGAAACAAACAAGCAGCAACACGCTCCTCCATGTAGTAATTTAATTTCTCGATTTAACTTCCTGGTAAAATCGTTTCTCAATATTTTCTATTAGATATTTTCAGTAAATAAATAAGAAAATCCTTTAATAGCTCCTTCATCGTATACTGCAGTGCAGCAGTAATATTGCTAGAAAATTACCTCCAAATACTCAATTATTTCGATATTAGGAATTTCATTTGATGTTCGA
Organism: Oikopleura longicauda; assembly: GCA_004367895.1. Taxonomy (NCBI): domain Eukaryota; kingdom Metazoa; phylum Chordata; class Appendicularia; order Copelata; family Oikopleuridae; genus Oikopleura; species Oikopleura longicauda. Next base: position 37,252 of record SCLD01100288.1, on the reverse strand, counting down.
CTTCTGAAGACTAGATGATGGTCTGATATGAAATAAACATCAATTAGTAATCAATCATTACAATATAATTTATATCCAACAAACTCAAGTAGTAGTATGGACCAAGTAAAATAACTTATGCGACATATGAGTCATAAGTGATGAGTGACAAAAGTTATATAACTCATAATGATGTAATTTACATATAATTTTACTTTCACTAGGCATATTTGAGCGGACTCTAAAGTGACATTTACTCAACGTAACACGAATGTTACGGTGTCCGTCACGTAATTATTCCCATCCAACCCACCAATCATCCAAATATTTCGCCACCACCAACGCCCATTTCAATGTCTAAGGTTTCATAGTTCGTCACTCTGGATAGATGCCAGATGTCAAATTCATCAGACCACACCTTTATCAGAACCTCGAAGGGATTTCAACTCCAAAAATTGATAAGTTGGCCAATATAATTCCAAAATTATTTAAAAAAGACTTTGATTGCATAAGTATAAACTCAAATCTAAAACCACTAATCGTTTATCAAACCATTTTGTTCGGTTTGCAGAACGTGGATTCAGAATGCAGAGCCAAGTTTCCGGTTCGATAATCTAGAAAGAATGGATCAAATACTGAATCAAACGGAAGAATGAAAACTGAAAATTGCATTTCAAATTGACCTTCGTTGATATTTCGGGGCAGCGAGATGGGAGATAATTAAATTTTATCTTCAAAGACTACCAAACGCTTATATAAGACACTCTAAGACTAAGAGTCTAAATTGTTTGGTATTTTTACTCATCCCTGCCCAATTTAACAGACACCTGGATTATTAGGGGTGGTTGGTTTCCTATTCAAAAGTGTACTTGAATGTATGCTGACCCAGAGGTATTGACTCAGCTTAATTGAATTAACGGCCTCGGCATGCTTTTTAAAGTCTACAGTATTGGCCGATTATCTAGAACTGAGTCGCTGTTTGTTGTGAGTAACTCCATGATTCCACAATAATTAATATTGTTTAACGATTTTCTTAGTATCATCAGAACTTTATCCGTGAAAACGGTATTCTTGTTGAGTCTACAGTTTGTTTTGAATATAACCATTTGCTCAACTAATGACAAAATAATCAAAGTGTCCCTCGCTTCCAAGTATGGGCTTTTTATAGTTTTTATTATAGTTACAAATATTAAATCTCTCTCGAAAACGTTTGTCTGACAACAAACTCTTTCTGTACCTTCAACATATGTACATACGCGAGAATCGGCATAGTCATTTAGCCAATGAGTCATAAGCAATGATTCAAATGGCTTTGACTCTCCAGGATAATTATGATTACGATCAGTAGGGTTCAGCTTAGCCGGAAAAGAGATTTTATAAAATTGATCGTTTCAAGAAGAGTTTTATCTTGACTTGTTCACCTGGCTTGGCCTTATCACACACCAGTCGAAGTATACAATAGCCTCGTGTCATCAGATCTCTTGCTTCAGCGGACGTTGACACTCCCCGGACGTCGAAAAACGACTCGTTATTCTCAATGACCTACAAAGAGAGCTGTTTACTTAAATAAAGAAGACAGAAAGAAGCTCGAAGGTCACAATAGAAACAATCAAACTGACAACAGAACAAAGTGAAAGGCATACCACGTTTATAGGCAAATATTCCGACTTAAAACTCAAGAATGAAATCTCTTTCCTTCATAAGAATACAAATTATATAAGCTTGATTTTGGTGAATTTAAAGTTGGTGTGTTGCGTCAAAAGCCCTTGTCCCAAGTAGGGCCAGCTAGACTCACCTGGTGAATATCCATTTTGTCGAAAAAATTCAAAATTCGATTTGATTATAGAGTTTATGACGCATTGTCAGACGGGACTCCCAAGCACCAGACCAAGCATATTCCCTGAATTATACGGCCCATATGATTTCACAAAACTTCAAAACACGAAATAACATGCAAGTGTTTCGTATTTTACAGGTATTGAGGATTTTATATGATTAATATTTCGGTTTAACCTCTTTTTTGAACTCCATCGTGACAAGCAATATCAAAAGAACGCTAATGTTTCTTTTTCCGATGATGTAAGGGTATACACGAGCTTTAAAAGTATAATTTAAGGAATCCTTCTAACTCGTTCGTAATTCACTCATTTACATAACGTAAATATTCCCCTCTTTTCATGATAATATCATCCAATGACTAAACTGAGCAACCAAAACTGAGCATAAATTGAGCGCTTTATTCATAAATGCGATTCATATTCGATCTTCCTGCGTTATGTAAATTGATAAAGAAGCCACATTTCTTACTCTATCTGAGTTTCCTGTTTCTCATGCTTTCGTCCGTCTGGTTTAACCTATTTCATACCAGTGGCAAAAATTCTGTGGTTTCAAGAATATTTATCTGTTAAACACTCTAAAATTCCCCACAGATATCACTCATTATTTGTATTAATGAGCCATTTTACCACTTTTTGGTAATAAACCACATATTTTACCATTTAAACTAGGTACAATAAATTTATACATTTAGAGAGTTGCCTAATGGCCTAGAACTCGAAACTTTTCACGAATTTCAAGTACAGTTTAGGGTATCTAAGCACCATAATTAGCTATGGAATAGTTTTTTTGTCAAGTGGTGGTGATGTAAGCCTAATAATATATACATTGATTTGATTCACGGTCTCAAGTGGAAGTTATTCAAGAAGTTCATTTAGTCCTGACCATGAATACAACGTATTTTTGAATCGTTTTCTGAATCGTAATATCCCGTTTTGAGCCCCTTGGCCCAAGAAAAAATGGAAAGGTCTCAACGATGGGAGGAGTGTTGAACTTCTTGATCCGGACGTGAAATCCGAAAGACCATAAGGTCATATGTTCACGGCCAGCCAGTTTGTCGTAAAGATCAAAACCAAATTCAAAACGCGGTAAAACGGAGCGGTGTAAAGACGTGAACAGTACCGTGAAAACACGGTTTTATGAAAATTTAACAGTTAAAGCCCCCGGGGACCTTTAATATGACCTCGCTTACGCCAATTGAGAGAGAAAAAAACAACACGCGGGTAGTGTAAAAGCTTTCACCACGCTAAAAAGTGGCGTGGGAGATGTCATATTAAAGATCCCCGGTCTGTTTATGTCAAGTGAGCAAGCAATATCGTTGCTAGAAATTAAATCATATAATTTAGATTATAATTTAGGTTATGATTTAGGTTACATGATAATTTTCAAAAAAATCTAATACCAAAAGAATACTTTATATATTACGTCTCAGCATTTAGAAATAAAAGAAATCTCCGGATGTGCTGATTTGTCTTATCCGTCCTACTTTGTGGTGCGTTTAATGGGCAGTACAATTTGTAGCTGCATATGCAGTTTATAATAAGTGGTTGGTTCGTCAGATAACAAATCTCGAATGTGTTAAAATCAACAAATGTACATGTATTGTCACGTGTTCGGAAGTCTAAACTGATCTTGTTAGGTCCAAATCGAGGCTGAGCGTGACAGCCGAACGATCAGATTATCATCCGATGCTTATTCTGTACATATAACAATACCTTTGAGTTTCTTTATTAACAATATAATATAAAGTTCAGAGGCAAAAATATTATATTAAAAAAATATTTATATTAATTATTATGCAAAAATCGTTTCGCAAGATCTTGAAGATTATCCTTATCGAAAAATCGAAAGCTTACCAGTAGAACGACCAACTCTTTTCTATGAATCGAAGGTAGACTCTATTCCGGGGTGAGAATTTGTGCAAAATTTTAATTTGCGTGAGTGACAATAAAATGCGTGGGCGTATTCTCTTTAAAAATATCCAGATTTGCATTTAGAACTATTCAAAGCTAGTCAAACCCACCGCTTCTTTGATTGAAGCTTCACCTACGCTATCAGTTGTATGTTGATGTTTGAATCAACCTTGGATACTGTAAGTTACACCTGTAACTGTTAATAACCAGTATCGTTTATGATGAGTTTTTGAAGTGGGTCGAACGTGGGATTCTGTAAAACAGACCTTGTCCTGACATAAAAGATGATGCCAGAAATAATGAATTTCAGCATTGTAAGGTTTGATATCAGCAGATCATCATTCAGTCAGACGAACATGCAGTTGGCCATGTTAGACCCCTCTGGAATGACACTTATTGACTTATACAAAGTGATGGGTTGGATGTCATACAATGTATATAAGAGGGATGGCCAACTAGAAGTGATTTAAACGGACGTTGACATTTGTTAATAAACTCGACTTAAATTTAATTTTTAAATTTTCGAACGGAATCAAATTTACTTGTACCAGTCAAAACACTAATTCTGAAAATCCGTGATTATTCCTGAATAAAATTGTTCATAAGACCGTTTTTTGTCCAGTCGGGATTTAATTGGATTATGACACACTCTGAGAAAATGATTGTTTTTGGTTTGGGATAAGACTGGTTTGACTAAATTTTATATCCAAGCGGAAAATCTAGTTGATACGTAACATATATAACATACATATGAATTGACAGATTGGGGGTTATAATCATTCAAGATTTTTTAATACGTAAATATGACGCCATTAATTACAAAATTATAGATTGAAACTAACAGATTTACAGTGAGATTAATTCCTTGTACTATAAAAATAAGTACTATTATATTCAGTGTAACCTAGTTATATCCAGTTGAATTGATTTAATTTTCTTTATTAACCCATTTCTATCGTATTTCTATATTAGATGAAAACACACTTGCGCCACCTGTTCATAAGTTCAACCATATTCAGTCAGCGCTCAAGCCATTTTATCAGCGGGGGATTAAAAAAAGTATCCGGTGAAGAAGATTTGAGTAACCCCCTCTGCCTAAATCAGGTGATAAACACCAAAACAAGGGTTTATGCAACATCAGAAGCAGAACTCAACGTGTAATCTAAACACTTCAATTTCCTGGTAATCACAAATTATGATTCACAATCATTTCTATTTTAACCGATTCTAACAAAGGATGTTTGACACAAACAAGAAATAAAATGATTTGATTGACCTTTTTGAATCTATTTATACATAGGGTTCAACGCGGAGATTTGTTTCAAATGGAACATCAATCGGACATTAGCGACGACATCATTTTTTGACCCCAACACAAAATTTTGAAAATGTAGGGTTTTGGGTTTTGAGTCCAAATTCCATACATTTTGACCACCCTCCGGTTGAGAAAAGGTTATTATACAGCGTTTGTGTGCAGTAGTCTACTCAATGTGTAGTCATTAATAATGACTCATTATTAAACACTCGATAAAGTCAAGAGATGTATAGTTCATAGTCTATTGACTGTTCAATAAGGTGTTTAGCATACGTATGAATTTTAATTTGGTCGGATTTGAATGACGCTCCAATAAATGCTCGCCCGAAACCGAACTGTTCCGAATAAATCAAATCGGTTCCACTTGTGATTAGCGGACTGTTGGCCTTTTCCGCCTTATCCCTGTTTAGCGAAAATTTTCGAAAATTTCACACATTGAAATGGCAACACATTTATGCTAGGATGAGCATAAAGTGTCAAAATGCAATTTGAAATATATACTCGGTTCCTCCTTGGATTACACTTGTTCGCTCGTGTTCTTTTTCAACAAATCATCAAAATGTCACTTATCTGCGAGAGCAAAAAATGACCATTTATTCGAAATTCAATTGATGAAAAATTATCGATTACATTGATTTTGATTGCACACCACTAGATGAATTTTTTACTGGTCAGATAATCATTTCAGTGGTCGATTGGAGATTTTATGCTGACCCCACTAGTGGTCAATTTTGACATCAAAGTCAAGAATTTAGTCAATTCTTACTAGAAAAATGTTGTAATTGAAATATTTGATCTTTACCTTTTGGATATATTTAAGGCGGTATGAGTATTGCGGTGGTCAATTTGGCGGCTGGTAAAAACGGGCGAAATATTCACCTGTACAACTATTCACCCAAACGCATTGTTTGTACGACCAGTGGTTGAATGGGACTTGAAACGTACATATCATTTCTGTAAGTTTGTTTTAAAAAGGCATGAATTACTAATGGGAGGAGGAATTTCTACCGTTAGCTTTTTGTTTGAATATTATGGTCAACTAATATATGGTCATACACCACAGACGATCTCCTACCTAGCAAAAGTGGGAATTAATGTGGTTAGGAAAGTAAGTAACTGAAACTATGTTCATCACAGCTTAAACAAATTCATCGCCACCCCTTCTGTCCCCAAGAAAAATATGCCGTATAAAATTTCAAGCTCATGTCCACGGTTTCTCGTTTGAATTTCTTATTTAAGCGGTTGTTCAATCGGCGGTTGAAAATGTTAAGTATCCACAATCTATATACTGGTTAATAGAAAGTATACTGTATACCTATTCACTTAAAGAAATCCACTTTTCAGCTAAGATTCAAGATTGGTGCGTCCGAAAGCAGAAGAACTATTTCAAGAGCATGTAGAACTGCAAAAATTGGGTGATACGTCTTTATTTATTTGATTGCAATAAGCGAGAAATTAATAATTAATTTGTGTCTAAAATAACTTTTCGAAAAACAAGCAGTTTCAGACGAATAATTCATTGTTGGTGTTCCGTTCAGATATTGGCTCGGTAAACGGGTTAGGTAAAACACATTAGCGTGATAACCGTTAGTTTCACAACTAGTTTTTTTCAACTTAATTACCAATGCATCATTTCAATTCAGTGCTAATCAGGTACGACAATCACATCCTTCATCATCATTAAAAAACGTTTAACGAATTATTTGATGAAAATCATTTTGACTCAACAGCTGCTTTGTCTATTTTCACGATAGTTTTCAAATTGAAATTGAAAAACTTGTGGCAATCCAAAACTCTAGTGATACATATTCTTCAAATTAACCAATATTTATGGTGCTCACATAATCTTGTGATTTGAATTTTTTTTTCCTTCTTAGTTTAAGTCCTTTTTGCATCAATTCTAGTAATACTTCAGAATCTGAAGTTCTGATTAAGAAACTGTTATATTTCATGTTTTCATAACACTATCGATAAGGTTTTATATACCGCTATTGCAGCACCATTATTTTTTAAGGTTATGTTTGGAGATACTTTGAATAGACTTGATAGGATTGAATTTTCAAAGAATTGTTTTTCGTTTATGAGATGGAAATTACGGTATAACATTTTATGGTGAAAGAGTGCCTTTCGTTGATGGGAAAATAATAATAATGATTTGAAAGACATGGCGATTTGGGTTTTCTAAAAATATTCAAAAAAGAACCATAAAAGTGATCTGATTTTACTTTTCGCCACATCATATAAGCCACGTGACTGCGTGTATGTTCATGTTTTAATCACATGATTGACCGACGGTCAACGGGGACGGGCGGCCATAATAAAAAAGGTGGACCGCGTGAGACCGTCTTATCTTTAACGTTTAGATTTTTGGTCTCCACACCTTTTCTACCGTTATCCAAAGCGGTTCACGAAAGAAACTCAAAACGTCAAACATGTGTAAAAAGATACAATCGCTTTATTTATACTACTCTGACTAAAATCTATACACTCTATATATCAATGAATCAATTCTATCGAAGTCACTGAAACATGGGACAGTCAATCCTTAACCAATGGAATTTGAATTCTAAATAACACATGTTAATATCCTTATTAATATTCCACTTTCACGCTTGTCCATTAAAATGCCAAAACACCGTTCGGACATTTCAAATGACTTAAACGGTTCAAATCTTTTGGCCACCAAGATTTAATTTTGGTGGTTGATTCCAATTTTTGACTCGAGACAGGAAACAAACGCTAGATATCAACGCTGCTCGCTTATTAAGCCAGTTCTCGGTATTCTTCAGAAATTCGCAATTATTATTCGTTTGGTGTCGCAAATTGCGAAACGCAATTCGCAAGTTCTTATAAGATATAAGACACTTTCAATATTGTCGGACACTTTTGCTCCTTTTATACCCGATATCTTTGTTTTCAACATAACACTTTGTACTTTCACGGTTTTTGAACGGTATGAGTTGAACAACGGCGAAAGGGTACGCGATTTCACGGTCAGTCGTGCATCAAAAAAGGATTCGCAAGACTATAATTAAAGATTGAAAGTGTATTTTAATAAACTCTAAAATTTTCAAAACGGAAATAAAGTGTTAGACAAATATTTCAAGATTATATTTGGAATGCAATTCCAGGATGACAATCGACTGAATTTTCGTTCGCTTGATCGACGAGTGATGAATGATCTGATAGGTCAATATATATTTAGGACGCTCCGAGACACTTCAACACATGACAACGTTTGTCTTTCGTTTTTGCCTGAATGAGGCACTTGTCAGTAAATGCTGACTGGACAGTATTAAAATATAATAAATGGTCCAGAATCAAACTACTGTCGTTTGTCATTTAGATTTTTTATGGAGTTAAAATGGATGATTTTCAAAGAAGGCGTCTGTGAGATTATAAAATTGTAATTATTATTTAATATAATTATTATTTACTGCTGGAAAGTAATTCTAAAACTGCAAATACCTATTTGCTAGTCCACGAGTGGTCGCAGGTCGGCCCCTTCCCTATAATTAAATACCAAAATTTCTAATTTGAAATGAAAACTAACACGAAATAACGATTTTTGGCCAATTCACAATCATTTCGAACATACATCAACGCGAAAGGGTTACAATCATCGACCTAGATACGACTAGAACGCAAAGATAAAATGCCAAAATTAATGCCCCTCTTCACCTCACTGACAATTATCATGAAACATCGTTTATTATGTAATAAATTGGTTAAATGTCACGAATTTCATGAAAAAGCGATCGAAATGCTGTGAATTCAGAAGGGTTAAGGGTAGGTCGGACATGATGTTAAGGATAAATATTCTAGTTTACGATGGTTATGTCGGCTGTGACCTTATTCTAAACGAGAAAATCTGCCAAGTTTGAAAGCATAACGTCACCCGTGTAGTGACATTTCGAATATTTCAAGAAAAGTCTAAAGGCAAGATTTTCGAATCGTCATTTAATCAATTCGGTCCAGTCGAGGAATATTTTCGGACTCTGACTGACACCAAAATGTTAGAAGCCAGACCTCCTTATGTTCAATTATATCATTATTTAACCGACTACAATGCTGTCTAAGCCCTTTAAACTCATTCTCAGTTCATTATGATCCGATTAGAATATTGTCTCATGTTGATATGGAGACGATGAACACCGTAGGAGACTCTTTAGGGCCCTAGCTACATCATTTTTGTGCTTAAACCCCATTAAACTATATAATAACCCTATTAAGAAGAACATGAAATGACTAAAATCTTGTGAAAGGAAATAGAAACAGCTGCATGTAAAAGCAACCTGTCTCTAGAATGCGTCTTAATCTGGAATAATCCATTTGACTCTTTACCACGTGATTGGATATTCACGTGATCCATTTTCATTGTTCACACGCTGTACTCAAATCTGACATTTTGACATTTCACGTATGGTGATTACCCTTAAGTACATTCAAGATCTAATGTCTAACCCTTAATAAAACGCCACGGTTTTCAACCCCTAAATTCAGAAATGCAATTTCAATTGCACTCTCAAAATTCAAGATTCATATTTATCATTCATAATGAATATATTCATGTTCATTAGACCGCACTAAAACCAATATAGAACATGCCACCGTATGCACCCATTACAAATAATACAATTAACTAAATAGATCATGACTATCTATTTATTTGAAACGGGTGATACCATTTTGCTTGATTTTAAGTTTTTGCAGATTTTAATTTGAATAGAAAGCAAGGATACTTAAGCCATATCAAATGGCTAGAATATCCTTAAAGGCATAATTTTAGAAGCTTCTATGTAGGATAAGAACAAAAATTAGTGTTAGAAATTAGTATTAAAATATTGAATAAGATTGAACTCTATATTTAGGTCGGGGAGTCGATTCGGAAACCATAATCAGATGTTATCTTATTAGAGTACAATAAACACAAATAGCGCGTTTCCGCGAAATTAACCATTTCTAACCACCAAGCAACCGGGTTACATGCCTCCAAATATGTCTTAAGAATATCCAATGTGACATTCATCTTTACTGCATTCGATTCAAGATAAGCCACCACCCGATTCTTGAGTCACGTGAGTCACGAAGTCACGTGATAATGAAATTTGGAAAATGGATGTCAAAAGAGAAAATATTTATTTGTAGACAAACTCAAACGTGGTCAGAGTCTTTCTATTTTGATTACATCTAGTTTTTTTGAAATTGCTAAAAATAGCTATGTTTGGCCAAAATTATGTGTTTAGGTATTTTACTAGTTGGCAGCCATTGTATAAATGGTCTTGACACCTGTTTTTTGGTTTGTATATACAGGTGTAATTTTTGACAGCAATCGAAAATGTTTGAAATAGCGAGCTGGTTTTTCTTTTTGAATTTAGCGCCGAAATGGCCTTAAAAATTCGACACGCTGTCAATGCAAAAAGCGATTAGGGTCAACCCCGTAATTGTTCATCAATCATATTTGTGAGTTACTTTGTTTATCATCTCGATATGATCAATTGGATAGTCCCACATTCTGCCGATCTTTCTGCTTTATTCACCGATACTCCGAAATCCGATTTAAATCATTCATTTTAAGATCATCGATCATTCTTTTAAAAAATCAGCATTTTGGTCGGAATTCGCACATTTTGAAATATTTATCTTTCAAGGGTACTCCCCTAATTGCCAGATGTGTTTACAGTTCTCCGCCATCAATGGTCCATCATCGAACTATTTTATCACAAACACACTTTTTGTTCGGACCAACCCCAACCCTTTTTCGAATGATGATTTTCGAAATGAAGTTTATCTTTCGAGTAAATTGTTTCTAAATAAAGTAAATGTTTCAAACGTCCAAGTACTTTTATACGCCAGAAAGTTATTATAAACTCGGTGAAAAAGATGACGAGTATATTTAGAAAAACGTTTTTGAAATAGCAAAAGTCATTTTTATGAACTTCGAATTCAGTCAGTTCTTGGATGGTGAACCATGGTCAATTTCATAACCATCGAAATGTAAACGATATCTCAACTGATGATATATTGGTGAATGGTGACCAGAAACTGACCACATGAAAAATTTTTGGAAAATGACTTTTTTCAGTTTTGGAATGTTATCAGGCCCGCAACAATTAGTTATTTGGCATTTGTCCTCGAAATGCATTCAAAAAGGAATCCGATTCATCCTTCTTGATACAAACAGTTCAACTTCCGCCTATATACACCCTACACATATGTTCCAATCCATTCTTTTTGCATTTTGACGATCTTAAATGTTTATTCGATGTTGGATCGATCTATCAGTGACACAGGTTTTTGACCCCATTCTACATCAGGCGACTTTACAAATGATTATGGTTTTAAAAGACACGTCGTCGAAACTTACGAATTTATAAATCGGGGCAATAAACCGGTTAAACATCGGCGATTTTAATCATATCTATAGTTTTGTTAGGGTCAAATCAAATAGTCAAGTTTATAAATCTGTCATTATTTTAGAAACGGTTAATTTGTGAATCGGCGTGAAAATCCTCAAAAAAGGGTAAAGGTCGACTTTTCGTAAGGCGGCTCATAGTTTGATCGTTTCTTTTAAATCTCGTTAGACAGGTAGGATTCACGCGCTCTCATGTTGACGTCACTAACCGTGACGTAACAATTTCGGTTCAGTTGCTGGTCAAGGGTTCATCCTCTATCAAAACACAAAATTGAATCTTAATTGAATCTCATCCCGTTCCCATCTCGATCAAAAGCTCAAAACCGACGCTTAGAAAATTTTTAAATCTTCGAGTACAGGTCTCTGATCAATTCTAGATGACCTTGATATATCTTTGTGGCAAACCGAGGATGACTGCGGTTGAAAAGTACGTTGGGAATTCTCATTTTAGACCCAATCTTACTTGTTCTCGAATCTGTTCGACCTCAATTTCCCTCGAATTCGTTTCGAGCATATGTTCGATAGATTCCACTGTCGATCCGACATAACCTCAAAAAATCACGCTCACCAACCGTACCCAGAATCAAAAACTTCAACCTCAAATATTGAAAAATGAATTTAGTAATGTTAGAAATATGATGTTTTTTGAAACTCGAATTTTTTTGATAAAAAGATGTTCGATGGCTAATGTTCGCTTCAATGTGAGAAATGTGAAAATCGTCCAAATGCGGTCCGTTTATCTTGTCCGGACTAAACAACATCAGACTCACAAGTTCATCAAAACCGAAAACTTGATTGATTGCAAATGAATTGAGTAAGATATGTCAGATAAGTGACACTTTTTGAATATCGAAAATCTCAAAATCTCTCATGTTCTGAAAAGTAAAATTAAATGAATCTGTTTGAATCGGATTGAAATTCAAGGGAATTAAATAAAAAATAGATAAATTGAATTACGTGTGCAAATACTTCGATATTCTGGATGTGGGATCAGAGAGGGGGATGAAACCAATGCGGTTTGTGTACAAGAACACGAAATGAGACCGAAAAGGATCTAAATGTTCATGTGAATATTGAATCACAGGTTTTAAAATCGCTTTCCATATTTATGAGTCTACGCAATCTCAGATTCATAACGAATTTTCAATTTTGAGCATGAATTTGGCCAAGCTTGGTGATGATGAAAAGTCTGCACGAGGCTGAGATCAAAGAAAAACGTTTATCATTGTGGAAAGAATCATACATAGAATCAGACTTATGGGAATCGGATGTTTACTTGCCTTCCAAAACTAAGTAGGACTGTTGAAAATGTCCAAAAATACTGCAGAAGCATAAAATAAGAAATCGATTTTAAATAGCTGATCTATAAATATCTCCCATGCTAAGTGTTTATAAACTTCTTTTCAGAAAAATACGAATTTGAAATCAATTAATGACACTTAGGTGCACCATGAAAGTACTTAGTTCAATATAAATTCGAATATGACTCGGTTAGGTCGCTTCGGACGGACATCATCTACCATTGCCCATCATTTTAAATCAATTTTTATACTTAACCAAACCATGAGTCATTTTTAAAGTGACTATTTAGTTGGCGTCATTTCGAGGATATTATCATTATGATTGAGTTTTCGATGGAACTGTATTAAGCTGCTTGAACATGAAATCGAAAACTCCGTGACATGAATTTAAAAACCCCGGAACCTTATTTTGGGCCTGATGTAATTCTTAGTTGATCAGCCAATGACAAACATTGATGCATCGAGCGTGTTAACTTCGCAATAATATATCATAATCAGTCTAATCAGCAGATGAAATTTCATTCCTGGCCAAATATTGTCAAAATAAATACCAAGATTTATCTCCAAAATGAGCTCAAAATTGTGTTGTGTTCGATAAATAAGTATTAAATATGTCAAAACTACATTTGTTCCGATAAGAAACATCAAATTCAATTTAGTAAAACGACATGAGTTAGACATCTCATTTTATAAAGAACATATTTTAGGAACGATTTGATCATTTTTAGGATGCAAAATTATATGGACGATGAATCATGGTTCGGAAACCAAAGTCGATTTGTCGGTTCCATAATCGATAACACACGGAGTCGGTTTGGATGACCTCTAATGGCCTAAAGAGCACTTCAAATGACACTTGAGCAAACCGCCTGTTGTTGAATTTGCCAAAGTCATAAATTTTTGTTTTGACCTGGGCTAATATTGAACTAACCCTTTTCCGGTTCCAATCAATTCCTCTTTTTAGAATTACAGTTTACTAGTTTGCCCCCAGGGCGGACGATCAAAGAAACAATCATAACCCGAGGGCCTCGGGGACCTATATCTAGGTAGAAATTCTATAAAGCATCTTTAAAAAGGTTGCCAAGGGAAGATAAATCAATTGAAGAAAATTTATATAAGCCAACTGCATTAAAACTTTAAGCTTTTCGCATTTAAATGAATGCACTCAAAGTCTCAAAGGTCTCTTCATCATAATTTTGTATTCATATCTAACCCCTCTCTACCTGAATGGGCCAGAATTGAGTTATCTGACTGGTCATTTTCCAGTTCATTAACAGGGATAGACAATAGATTGGGATAAAAATCTTTGACCCTGTCCTAAATGAGGTCGATCAATTATAAAACTAATTTTTATTCTGATTGTGATCTTAGGCAATACCAGGTGACCCTTCAGTCTACCTAACCCTTATCCATGAAATTCATTTCTATAACAAATTTTAACCCCCAAAGGATGGAGATTGAGGATAGATTAGAGCTAGATCTCGCCTCGATACTGTCCAATGTGGACTCGAAATTGGGACCTGTCCAAATGTGTAGACGGTTGAATCGGTTGGACCGTCCACGTTCTTGTAAACAAGTAGAATATAGAACATTATATATGCATCATATAATATATGCAATGTATGCAAACTTATAGAATCATTCAACTAAGAGCTTGAAAATTTATTATCCAAACAGATTTTTAACTGGCGAAAACAAATTCTATGTTCCATTTCTTTTACTGAACATATTCACATTAACAATATTGAGTTTCTAACATTGAGAGATGACTAAAATAGCCGGTAATTTCATTTTACCGATAGTTTAGAGGGATCTTTTAGTGAATATTTGAAGATTTTTTAGAAATACGGAAAAGGAAATGGTTTTGTAATGATTCGGAAATCGTGCCACTAGAATGGTGCTAACAACGTGTGAGGTAAAAGACCATAAAAAGTTCCGAAAGTCATTATAGCATAATAAACCATTAGCAGATCTTGTGCACGCATTCAACTTTGATCATTCACTCAAAATTACTTATGAGTGTAATAATAATATTATGTTTTGACATGATGAATTGGCTTGGGATCCGCAAAAGTTTATTTTAATCAATTATTTTTATTTATATCAAAACATATTTTTTCTGTTGCAAAATGAAACATAAAATTGCGATGCAAATGTTAGTGTATTGAGTGTTATTTAAATGTAACTTTTACATGAATTATTTTGTGTAATTCAGAAAAAATAGGAATTTGGACGCTTTTTTTACGGTACAAGGCGCGGAGTCGAACAACTATTACCAGGTCTAGTTCAAGGAACTCTCTTCAATAGCAAGTCACTGTTACCAGTGTTCTTTTGAGCTTACAGACTAGTATGTTACAGACAAATATGTTCGTTTTCCAGTATGAAAAATTTATGTTGATGGATAAGAAGATTCCATTATTTCATCTGTGAAGTTTTATTAACGAGAACATCGCTTCTTAGATAAACTCTTGTGGTCTATTCTTTAAAAGACATTTAGAACTTCAATCAAAATGGGAATGATGGTTGTTAATTATTCCGATGATCCATCTGTATATCTTTGGGTACTTTCCGTACGTCGCACAGAATTTTAAACTCTTGAGCGCCTTAATTTCCCTCCAGTTTGTCAGAGTGAGAGTAAAATGAGGGTAAAAATGACCACGAGGAGTCTCCCTATGCTCATTGATGATTCTTTTCCGAGGTGGAGGATGGAGAAGAAAGCGAAAATACAATCGTAGTAGCTTTTCCTTTATTTTTGTTTGAATTTATAAAAAATAATGCATTAGTCTTCCCTAACAGAGCATATACAAAAAGAGATTTTGAATGAAGAATTTGAAAATCATGAAGATTTGGTTGCTGATTATGGGGATGCACAATGGTAAGTTATTTATTATGAGTATTGTTGTGAAAAACGTACTTATTTATAGTTTTTGGAACCGAACTCAATCATTAGCCTTATTCAATTACCAAAATGACCATTTAGGTCACAAACAAACCTCTTTCGAACTCATATTATCAAATAAATGAAAAAAAGGTGTTTCAAGAAAACCGTATGACAACAAATTAGATTTTCATTAAAATATAGTTAGTATATTTGGCCATGTCCCATGTGAAATATACCTGAACTAATTTTTGATTGATCTTTTAATATTAATTATAATTTTATAAAAAATTATCGATTTTGTGGTTATTAAATATAGGTAAATACTTCGCGAAGACACCTACGCAATTATCTAGATATAATAATGTAGTATAATCAGTATTTGTTCGATGGGACGGTTTGGGTTAAATATCCGGGTCCTTATTCTTCTTTATCTGGCAGTAATTCTACTTGAATCTTCTTGTTGAAAAATCAGACGATCATCACGTGATTTACAAATGAGTCATTTGATCATATGGTGATAATGGTGCTCTCATAAAAACGCGGTTCAAGTGGTCACGTGTCCACATTATCATAAAAATGATATTTGTTCGTACACTCGAGCATTTGGACGATGAATGAGATGACCGACCGGAACAAAAAACGTCCTGACTCAGATCTCAATTGTTTGCAAATGTTCTCAAACTGAATGATTTGAAACAAATATGACCGCAACCAAACCATTCACGTCATTATCTAATTCTATAATTTATATCTTAGGTAGTGATTTGACATGTTCTATCGACATTTTCTCAAAAATATTCTAAACGTCCTCTAGCTGGTAAAATAGGCAAAATGTGTGGTAGATAAAAAAAGTTATTTTTCATAAAATACCATAGATTTCAAGAAAATAACCGCGATGAGTTTACCAACTGGTTGACCAGATGGTTCCCGCGTTTGTCGGTGATGCAGTTTTTATAATGCGGTTGGTATCATTTTCAAGATTAAGTCTAAAATCAACTCCATTAGGAATTCTGATTTGATGAAAGACAATAGCCAATCAAAATTATAAATATTTAAAACATATGCAGCCTTGAATATTTATCAAAATTGTGAAATCGAATGGAACATACAAAATAACTTTTTCTCCACCTGACCTTGAAATCTTGTTCGAATCGTCTTCATATCATCACCATCGTAATCGTCCATGTAAATTACCCATAAATTATTATACCTGGTAATTTCAGTCATGGTGGTGTTATGAAATCATGGTGGTTCCTTCTTTATCACACTCATAGCATGATAAGATTGCACCCAAAATATTACTTCAAAGACCAAGTTATCATAAAGAATAGTTACCATTAAATAAAACTACTGTAAGATGTAGAAGTTTACCTGTAACCCTCATTGAACTTCGGACTGATTTAAAGATTGGATTCGGCTAAGTATTTGAAAAGTGTGGAAATAATAAATTATTTTAGTGCGCGGCCAGTCGAAAGAAGCCCTCTTCATTACAGAACCAGCTTCAAAGAAAGTTATTCTTGGTGAATCTATTCGTCTCAATTGTAAAATCAGTGGAATACCAAAAGAAGAACAAGAATCTTCGGTACAATGGACACAGAACACATTTGCCCTTGGTTTACCACCTCTAAGAGTCTCACGGTAAATATATTTGAACCAGTATTGTTCCCATAATTCAAAGAAATCTTGTTGAAGTCTTTAAATTCAGACATACAACAAATCAGGCCTCGGGCTTATATGAGCATGATTATCCTGCAGGTTTTGACACAGCTGAAATAGATTTTTTATAATTAAGACTTTAAATATAACTTAAATTAAGTCGTTGGAATACCCTGGTAGACATTTATTTCTTAGTAGATGAAATCCTCATCTCCTCTATCGTTTACATTCAAAATAGGCGTGGGCGGTGTAAGATTCTACTAAGAAATAGATATCCACCACTGGTACTTTTGTACTCAAAGTTTTAGGGTTTACAAACATTTCCGCTAGAAGTTAAAAATTGAGAGTGATTTGATAGAACAGATGTGATATTCATTTAGACTCAATATTAAAACTTGTTAATCATCTAATTCAACCAGCTTTTGATTTGGCCGTTAAAATAAAATCGTTTTAAAAAATAATTTCATTTAGACAATTAGAGATGGCTGAATAAGACACCTGTTCGGCTAAATCGCCTCTAAACATTTGGGAGGCTCACTTTTTCAAAAATATTTTATAATTCTTGGTTTGTAAAAACGTTGTGGCTACTTAATCCATTTTATATCCACCTATGATACCCTTAAAATTTCAATTCATACCCTAGTCGCTAGATTAGGAGTGCTGCTTAAGAAGTAAGAAACTGATGCATAAAACACGTCTCATAATAAGAAAACGTTTTTGGATATATAAAATACCTTCAGAATGAGTCTGTTCCGGCGAAGTGTCAACCAAACATTATATTAGATGTTCGTAGACACGCCTTTTTGAGTTCCCATGAACCTTTTTACTCGGCTTGACCAATTCATAATGTTTTTTTTTGTAATTTTTCACTTTATACCGTTTGTGTTGGTGACCAACCCTAATCGATATCAAACGATTTATCCAGTTTAGACTCTATTAGACCAGTTTAGAGACCTCTATGTGAACAAAAGTGAATAATTCTGATTGGTTGATAATAATTTACTTAAATAACCACAACTATCTTTCGATTCAAAACGCTAAAACTGTCTAGTTGGAATGCAACTTAATTGGGCTTTCAAATTGAGGCCCGATTGCTCTATTAAAAGACAAATATTTACATGATTGTTTACCTGAATACTGTAAAATTGCATTTCAAAAGGACACATATTATATGTAACATTTGGTACAAACAAAGATTCAATGGTACGACAATATCGTTCACTGTTGAAGCAGAATGCTCGTCTCTGATCGTAATGGATATTAGAAAGCTTTTTGTTCGATAATGAGTCTCATTTTCTGAAATAATTTTTTTAATTAAATCATTTAAAGGCACCTAATTTTCACTTGCCTATATTTCATTTCTCCGTATGTGGTTCTAACATGACTCATAAATGCAGTCAAGGGGTACAACTAAATTGTAACAACTAGACTGTTAATGCATGTTAACCGCGATAAGCATCATCAATCTCGGTTCCCCAGGAATCAAAATTGGCAACTTTGTGAAATCTATTTGGTCCAAAATTGGCAAATCGTGTTCTGATTTAGGATCCATTCTAAATGATTTTAAATTGAGCTTCAGCCAGCTAAGGTGATTTGCTAGTTTTCGAGGATTATTTTTTGAACCTATGCTGTATATTTTGTTTTATTGTTAGTGCCTTCTTATGGTTCAAATTGAAAAAAAAAATGATTCTAGCCGTTCATATATCCAGTATTGAAAATGATAAATATTTAAGCAAAACGCATTTCCTAATGTCTCCATTATAAGTGGCCAGGTTCATGATTGTATTCGTAGTGAAGCCCATTAGTCACTTTATAATATCTATTAACGTCATGTTTGGCCTAGAAGCAGCCAAAAAAGGCCCTATCCAAAATGATCTATGTCAAAAAGATAAAAATTGGATTTCAGATTTTTTCAATCGAATGGACCAACTGACTATTCATTATTAATCGAAAATGCACAATTGGATGATTCTGGTGCATACGAATGTCAAGCCCACACAGCAACAAATCGCCTACGATCTCAAAGTGCCCGTTTAGAAGTGCTAAAGCCTCCTTCCGACGTTTCTATGGTGCCTATTCCTGGCAGTTCTGGTCAGTATTAATCTTAGACTGTGATATTTCAAGTAAATGTCCGATAAATTTAAATTCATTGGTCAATTACTGCATATAAACAGTATTTCGCATTAAAGCGGGTAATGACTGTATTTATAATTGGCATTAATAATCATTTCAGCTAAACTGGCTGATGATGATGTGATTGAGGTAATTGAAGGTGTTGAAACAAAGCTTCAATGCGTAGCCAGTGCATCGAAACCAAGAACAGAAGTTGATTGGATTTTTCAAGGTATTTCACTTTTACAAAAAATCGCTTTTTTCGGCATATCACGATAAATTATCGATAATATACTTTAAAAAATATAATCAAATCCCAAAACCTTCAACAACTTTGTGTATTTGCCAATAATCTATCAAAAAGAGATACCGTTTTAGTAAAATATTAAAGACGATGATGGTACTTGATACTAGAAACAAATTTTTTAAAAATTTCATCCAGCTGCGTTTTGATTAAAATTCTGAGTCGAGCACTTTGAGTTCGACGTGAGCTGGAACTTCGGACCTAGCATCCGACGACGTTACTGGTTCACGTAATTATATTTTTAATTCATATTTGATTATTTTGATATAATTCTATTTTAATATTATTCGAGGTTAGTTATAATCACCATACCCTTATGCCATGCTTAGTTGTACATAGTTATAATTAACCTTAAACTGGCCGCTGATTGGTCGAATTTAAGGGAGCTGGAATCGAGTGTGCATAATCTAGAAAAGTGAAGATTTAATTCATTTCATTAACGGCTTAGCATTTGCTTGACCATTGAATACAAACCAACTTGCCACTAGGCCAATTTTGGTTTCATTATTCTTCATGAAATTCAACAAAATAAGATTCAAATCTATTAAAGCACTGTTATCTAATACTTTGTTCGTGCAATTCGTGTGTCACTTTGCATTCAATTTTCGATCCGGTTCAGTAAAGTGGAGTGCGTCTTCTTGATGGTCTTTTGGCCCGAATTTCACATGAGATAGTATAGAGACGACGACAATCGGGAAGGTGCACCCCACTGTACACTAGCAAGCTATTTTGTAAAAAATGGTCCAAATATACGTATTAGAAAATGCTTGATGAATCTTGGACGCATGTAGGTGGATAATCAAGCCGCATAAGATGGATTTTCCAATTTCAAACGTGTTGGGGTCGTTATTTTGAGTCCGCATATGGTAGATTATCTTTGTTTGAATGTTCGACATCAAATCGACATTTGTAGTTCGGACCCAAACTACATTCTGAGCTAGGTTAGACAACTTTTAGGTCAATAGACTCATTTAAGGTCATAAATAAAATACACTTGCTTTAGGGATCTTGTGCCCATGTTGAGTGGTCAATTCAGGGATAACGTGCCAGATTATGGATAAAAAGTGAAAGTGAGAGAACCGTGTAGAGCTGAGATTGATTAATTTCGAACGTTTTTATTTCTGACCTGAACTTGACCTCATCATGATTAAATATCGACCAGAAATCAGGATGTATCTGATCGAGAAATACTGCGGTATACCGTATAAGACTATAAAGGTTTTACGCAATCTAAAATTAATGATTTGGTCTCTTTATTAGATATTGGTTCAGCTGAAGGTTCATCTAGTCTAAAGGAATACTGTCGAGTCGTCATTTTGTATCCGGGTAACCCTGACAGACCTGTTAGGTCGCGTGAAAACCGGAAACTCTCGGAAATGTATATTGATTAGGGCTTGAAGTCCATGAAATTGATATTTTATTCAAGAAAAATAACCGATACTTCCGGGAAATTAGCCTCGCCCTTTCACAGCTGTTATAAACAACTCTTCTTGCTGCTTAAATTTGAATGCGTCTGGTAACCTAAAATTCGGTTAAGGGAAGGGACGGTTTCGAGGGATAGGATATGGGAAATGTAGAAATTTTCTTCGGTACAAAAAAATTCTGAATCAATGACGATCCAGAAAATTCATTATTTTGAACAAATTATAGAAATCGGCTCAAATTGAGAGAGACATTTTTGAGCCGAAGAAATCGACTTCTCAAAAAACCGCAACAGCGATTTTGATAGGCGCATCCAAAAGGGTCCAGGTCGAGTTCCCCCTTATAAGGGACAACTCAGCGCTACATCGGCTTGTTCATCAAATAAATCCCAAGAAGTTGTCCTTTTGCGATGGAAAAAAATAACGAGGTTAAAAGTACTGCGTGAAATAATAATGTAGCATGCTATAAATTAGTTATTCCAGACAGCAGATGAATGTAGCTTTTAGAACTTGGCTCTAAACTTAGAAGGATGGGGTTTCTCACACATTTTCCGAGTGTCAGAAATAATGACATAGCTATGTAACAGTTAATGATATAACTAGTATGTTACCGTATTCACACATTTTAGCGATTTCATAAGCTCGCGTTCGTTATCATATGGGTTATATGTTCAAGACCATATGTCAAAGACCATCCGCCGATACCTGGTTTTATTTGTTAAAAAAATCTTGACCAATCGTCTCATCTAAAGTACACTTCATCTCATCTGAGGGCTAATTTGGATGTCCTTTGAAATTTCAAAACGTCCTTTTCCGTCCCCTTCGTCAGTGATATAATTAATACGTGTTGGCAAAGTACTTTTTTAGTATTCTAGAACTCTTAGAACATGTCGGGCCAAGTGCAGTCCCATACTAAACCACTTCTATGAGCAATCATTCGAAAATCATCAGTTGAAACACCATAATCTTTGATTTTTCGCACTTTCAATGTTCTCAATACACTCAAGTGTCCTTGACAAGCTCAATCATTGATCATTTGTGGCACATTTTCTGCTTTGGTGGTCATGAAATTCATGCATCAAATCATTCTAGAGTTCGCTAGTGATTTTTCAGCTGGAAGTTTGCCATTTTAACCAAATTATTGGTCTTAAAAGGCCATGGTTATCCAGTAATGTGCCAACAATTAACAAGAAGTTAACATTTGTTGATGAAATGGTTATGTAAAGTCTATTTGGGACTTAATCTTGGATTTAATATTTGCATATTTTAGCAATTACACTGTTAGCGGATCATCTTCAGATTAACTGGCTTCAAATGTGGTTCTGATACATATTTCTAATTCTTACTCAATGGATTAATTTAACTACAGGGAGATAGATTGAATGTTATATTGACAGCTAGACGGGAAAATACCTAAAGTATTTTGGTCAGACTTTAAAATAAGCCATTAAAATATTGAGATGATGTAAGATCTTGGATTTAATAAAGAAGTAACATTATTTTTTGTTCCGAAAGGAGCCTAATTGTTAGCAGTAAAATACTTTTTTCTGATGATGCCACGTATCGATAAAAATGCAGAAAAGTCATCTCCAAGTAGAAACTTAAGTACTGAAACAACCTATACGGATTCCACTGGACAATAAGTGGAAAGTCCTTTATACAATATTAGTTATGCATATCAAAGATACAATTATTGTACTACAATATATATATATATAACCATAAATGATATGATCCTAATATATTAAACGTGTTATGTGTAGTATTGGAAATTTAGTTATTAACTCACTGTTAACTTTTTCGAGTCTTTTGAGCATTATTTGGATTATTTCAAATTATAATTTATATAGTATTGGATACTTTATTATTATCTTTAAAATAAATAAACATTTTAACATTTTTTTTCGAAGGAAATAAGATATAGGTGAAGGATAAGCATTGATTTAGTTAATATTATCGTGAATAAACATGAATTATCTCGCATTTGATGAAAATACACAGAGATACACATTTCAATGAAACGCATATTTAAAAAATATTGATTTCAGATTCTCGTATCAATGGATCTGAAACTGTGTCCGGATCAAAAACCTTTACGACAGTGTCAGAGACGGTTATAGTCCCAAACCGGGAGGACCATGGACGGACAATCATCTGTCGGGCAAATCACGAAGCACTTCAATCGCCAATCGACAAAAGGATGAAACTAAACGTAAAAAGTAAGCTAGTGTACTTATACCGCTAGTACGCGGCCAATTACCGTCATCACGTGATATATATCACATGACCAATACAACGTCACATGATGGTCTTTTTAAGCTAAACCTGATATAACTGTATCAACACCATCATTATCATACCGGGAAGGAGACGCCATAAAAGTTTTCTGTGATGGAGAAGCGAACCCAGCAATCAGTTCTTTTGCTTGGAAAGTAAACGATCAGCAGCTGGAAGGAGAACGACAATCGATATTGGAAATAAAAGATGTCATGCGCAACCTTAATGGAGCAACAGTTACATGCCAAGCTCAAAATGAGATCGGCATGACGTCATCAAAAACACAGCTTGATATCAAATGTGAGTATAATGAACATGGATAGCTCGATCCCTTTTTTCAGATTTTTTTTTTGTCGATTTTCGACAAAAAAAACAAAAATACATTGAAACCCCACGTGATTTTTAGCCGTATTTATGATTCATCTTGTTTCCGAAACTATAAATCTGCTTTTAAAACATTAAAAAAATATTTTTATATATATTGAAAATAGAAAACCATAAATAGGTATTGAAAGAACTGAATTGTTCCCTCAATTGTTATTTATTTGGACAGGAAGGGATGAAAATAACTTGTTTTTGTTGGAATGATCAGGAATCAAAAACCACAGAATGTTGAATAAGAAGTCCTTCCTATTCGAATTCAGTTAGATTTTATTTCTGAAGTGTTCCCTTGAAAACAACCTAAACAGCCCTTTAACAACCGGTAACAAAATATATCAGCATTCATTTCAATCATTAATTTCATTTGTTTTTGTGAACATTCATCATTTTTTGGAACTTGGTCACCTTAGCGCTAGCGATTCACGACGTTTTATAGGAGCTAGAGTGCTATAGCGACCAAATTTGAATGAAATAAGCTGATATTAATCAAATCTTGGATATAAACCAAAAAAGTTGAAACGTTGAAGTTGACCACAGGTCTCCTCCCGAGGAAAGATTATAATTTTGGGCTAACTTTGAATTCAGAATATCTTAGAGTTTCTAGATTTTGATAAGAATGTTCTAATGTGGTTAATTATGAAAATACAAGGGGCTTGAATTAAAAATACTCGAATTGACTTGTGTGGTCGGGTAGCTGGTTTATAATTTTGTCACTGTGTTCCGAAATATATCTTGCTATCCTTATTGGAACAAAGTGTTTCAAATGCGAACCGAATTAAAATAATATATCACGATGCGATGGATGTATAAGTTAATTACAATACTCTAAGTCTTATTCAAACTGGATAGGCCTCTAAAAATCATTTTTTGCCTAAAAATGACCTAATTTGAGCTTGGTTCCAATATTTAGATTTGGCATCCATTCCAAGACTTATCAGCTAAATGTCTAATTCTAGTGCAATGAATATCATTAAGTTAACTTCTTATCGTTCTTTTTCTGTCTGCTAGAGACTCAAAAAACCTACTCGAAAATATAAACAATTACTTTATCTTGTTCTACACAGTTTGACTTTTAACAAATTTTGCTAAAATTGACAAAATTCGGCAAAATATCACTCGTTAACATTTTAACCGTCGTGGTAGAATTATTTTAAACACGATCATTCATGATTTGTCAGTATTTTCGATTGATACGGTGATGTATTTTTTTGGCAAGGTGAAGAGGCTCATGTGAAATCATCGCAATGACACTTCCTAGGAATATAAATTCAGCTTTTTAGTTCATAAAATTCAGCGAAACATTATGGTGTCCGTCAAATGTTATTTTAAGATGCGCCTGATATAATTGGCACGGCGAATACGCGTTTGGTTGTCAATGCAAGTGATACGGCCACCCTAAGTTGCAATTTTGATGGCAATCCTATTCCGACTGTCACGTGGTACAAAAATGACCTCAAAATCGAGTCTAAAAATGGTGACCTAAAACTCGAAAATGTCGATCAGATGGCAACAGGCGAATATAAATGCGAGGGACGATCAGAACTCGGACGGGCAGAATCCAGCGTGCAATTAGTCATACGTGGACCTCCAATAATCACCTCTGAATCAGGAATAATGTCAAAAAATCTCATTATTGGTTTTTCAAATGTTTTTTTTTATCAAATAATCATTTGTTCAATTAACCCTTATGGTCCGTTATGAACCTAAATTATCCATAAATCAACCTAAATTCAGTTAGACTTATCTTAAACCTAAATTGATATAAATGAGGGTTTAAGGAACCTTGCTTATGGTGCATGAAACGGTACTCAAGTCACGTTGTAATATTTAAGCTTAAATGTTTGGCATATTTCAGCACTCATTATAAATGATTGTAGTGGTTTGCTTCTCAAGTACTACCAAAATCCTCCATTTCAAGCCCGACCAAAAATATTTTCCAAAATGTCCCTATTTACTTCAGACTCGGACGTTCCAAAACCCAAATTCTGAAAGTTGGTTGGGGTAAGCTGTTTACCAAATAGTTTCAAAAATTGTAAAAAAGTTTTGACTTTGTAAAAGATCAATTTGGAAATGTATTTTCTTGTGGTTTTATATCTGAGCCCGGTTTGGAATCAATTCAAATAATTGACATGGATGCTGAAGATGTGAACGAGTCAATCATCTACGAGTCGGCCCATGTGACCTCTGATGTGGTTCAAATTGAACCAGGTACAGGTCGATACGAATGCAAAGTAACAAATTCACTTGGAACTACAACCAAGTTTATCGTCTTACATCCACAAGGTACATTTTATCAATTCCGGCTTGACTTCCGGTTTCAAACGAGGGGTTATTTACAAAAACCCTTCTAGTAAGAATAAAAATAGAAATTCAACCCTCAAGAGATTGAAAATCGCGATTGAGTTCGACTGAAATTGTTAATTATAGTTTATTTAATGCCATAACCCCATCCCAATATTAGTTCTTTCAACCTTTCATTTTTGGCACCAGTATCGTAATTATGCCTTTCAATTTTAAAATCAAAAATCTTGTTGATAAGGACACCATTATTACGAAATGCTTTATCATTTAGTTTTGGGATATACCGCAGTGGTGTCGTTGTCGGGACTTATATCGGCTCATATCTCACCATATCCACGCCCTAGCTATAGATATGATTGTATGTTTCGGATAATTTGTCAAAAAGGACACTTAACATCCAATTAGAGTGCGTCAGCAGCGGTGCAGATGTCCAAATAGGTTTAAATATTCTCGGACTATTTTAACTTTTTCCGGTTAAAAACAATCGGATGAGAAGTGAATCGCGATGCGAACGGGTTTATT
Source organism: Oikopleura longicauda (assembly GCA_004367895.1). Lineage (NCBI taxonomy): Eukaryota > Metazoa > Chordata > Appendicularia > Copelata > Oikopleuridae > Oikopleura > Oikopleura longicauda. The sequence continues at coordinate 10,638 of SCLD01100288.1, read as the reverse complement.
CGATTTCGCTTTCTCATCACTGGAGGTCACACCTGGATCTATAATTGGAACTAGTCCGAAGTTCGGAACTGGTCGGATAGATCTCCTGAATTTCAAAATCATACACACTTTGAATTTCAACCACATAACGAATTTGTCGTCCAGGGAAAAAATTCATACAATATGAGTCGTATAAAAATATAAAAAAATCAATTTTAAGGTGTAAGTTCGGAGAGCAAAATTGCAATTATTGTCTCTATGCTGATCCTGTTGGTCATATTCGGAATCCTTATCGTGATTCGGCTCAAATTTTACCCACGAGAAAGACGATTTAAAGTTGCGAAATCTGTGAGTATATCTAAACACGTGGTTACATCAAATTTAATTATTACAAAAAACAAAAGTATCTTAACAATAAAAATAGGTGAATGATGATGACAACAATGATTTGGTTGAAAACAAACATTCAAGGAAAGATTCTTTACTATTAGGATATGATCAACGTGCAGAAGGTGTGAGATCAACAACCAGTCAAAAAGCCAGACGCGCTTCAGATGAAATTGCTCAGATGCATGATAAGATAGTCATCCAACATCCACATTTGCAAGGTAAGAAAAGGGCCCACAACGGTCATTTCACCGGTAACATTGTTTGACCGGTCCAGAGAATCGGTTAGAAATCATTCGTCTAAAAACCGGATGGATAATAGTTGAAATGTTTACACCAATTTTGCAATTTATTTAATATATATATAAATCATATAAAATATATGCTATTGTGGCTGCATTAATTTTGGCTTGTTATGTAAAGGGCTGGCTCTAAACAAAACGTTTTCAAACAAACAATTCATAATAAGAAGAACTCTTAAAATTCGAATCAGTTTTACTCCGACTTTAGATAAATTATGATTTGTATCGTCTTAAAAATATATATTTTAGATGGTTTGAAATTTAACCAAACTGTATCAACCGGTAACTTACTCGGTGCGGTTATTATCGAGTCAAGTTCATCAGATCGAAGCCACTCTGGAAATGATGATGGATATGGGACCGAGTCTGGATCAAATCACAAAGATCACTCATCTCAATCAGAATCAAACAGTGATTATGAGATCAATGTTCCGACTGTGGAAGAAAGCGGATCCGAATATTCTAAAATCAGGGTCAAGGTCGGTCCGGATAGTCTGCCCGACGTGATGGACGGTTCGGGCGTGTCCTACCAGCCCCAGAATATTCGCTCACAAACCGAAAAAATTCAATATCAAAATTTTATTCTTTCGGCATCAAAAATGAACAGAGTCCGATCTGTTTCACACGTCTAAATCGAATCTGTAGAAATTGTAAATCAATGTAAAAACTTCAACTGCCTCGATAAATAAAACATTTCACCTGATTCAATTTATTGCTCCCATGACAAATTCTTATTCACAAAAAAAATCATGATTGAAAGGCTGTTCGTGTTTGAGGGTCTCAAATGATACTAGGGAGCAAATGCAAAAAAAAATTACGATGAAATTTTATGTAATTATTACTCTATTTCATTCGTGCTGAAAATAATTTTTTCTGGAGTTTATATTTATGAGTTGAGTTTTGTAGATGAACGGCCGATAATCTTCCCAAATACTTGCCAACCAAACCATAATTTCGACGGCTTATATTTGAACGTAAAACATAAATTAAGTGATTCTTGAAATCATCATTCGTTCCACGCAAGCCCCGTCTTACCGCCATATATGTAGGTCAATTACGTTTGGCTTTAGTAAAAATAAGATATTATGATTTTGATATGGTCCTCGCGGAAATTTTGGCAAAGAGTAAAAATATCAAAATCACGTTTTGTTCATTTGAAGTTGACTGATTTGGCTCAAAGTGGACTCAATTGAAAGTATTAGCGACTTGAAACGACTTCTTATAGCATTACCATTTTGAATGGTCAAACAAATCTCTTTCTTAGTCATAAATCATTTAAAATCTTTTTACCGTAAATTGACAACGAAGTTTTCATACGGAATATCACGGATATACGTGAACATGACCAAACAGTATCATGTTATAAAAACAATTGTCACAATAAACAGTAGAAGTTTAATGTTTTAATGCAAGCAGCGATTATTATCGCTTAAGTGTTGAATATACAATCTTATTCCAGTGAATCAACGCCCATTTACACGACCAAGACAAAGGTCTATGATAGACAGTAATACAGTATAGACTAAGAACAATTAAACTCAAAGTATTAAAATGATACAAAAATCATATAATTTCACACAGTTTATTTATTCGAGTGTAAGATCAATTGCGGAGTATGCATTAATGACCAAGCAGTCTTCACGAAAATCTTCATCATAAAGCGTGGAATAGAATTAAAAATGCTGAGAAAGTTAACTCCGTTTTCATACGAAATTATATTCGTACGTGACCCAAAGTGACTTTGGGTTAACTATTCCTGTGAACAATTGAGGGACGATGGAGCTATTCTTTCGAATAATATACAGCTCTGATCTCTGCTTCATTCCAACTTTAAATGATTTGACTGAAATCTTTCATAAAACTAATAATATCACATGAAATGCGACATAAACTTTAAAACTTTGTTCGTTCAAAAAGCTCGAATCATTCCTTCACACTGTTGTCTATCAAAAATCGTATAACTGGTATAGTTGAATCTGGGTAAACTCTTCAGGTTTGAATTGACTGATTGTGCAAGCCCGTTACCACTGATTTGTTCAAGCTGTGAGTAAGAACATTTTCCATTTGATGTTACACTCTTGAAGGCATTCAGTAAAACGGACGTCTCAACAGTTATACTCTGACCCTTCATACTCGTACTCTTTTCGTGCAACATATTCACAGTTTCATTGGCATTCTTAACATTTTGTTTTGAAATTTTCAATGAATAATGCCAAAAAATACAGTACCTCTGGTAGGGTTGTTATATTGAAAACTGATTTTATTGCTGTTTTCACTTTATTCTTATCGGGTTGTGATACACACTCTGTTGGCATTTTTTCGTTGTAAGGGAAATAGTAGACATAAGCTTCACAAGCTGTATGAAATCCATGTTTCCAAGAGTTTCCAAGTTTGTAAGTGCACTCCGTTGATAGTGAATGTCTTTTGAGAGGCTGAAATAAATGTATTAACATAGGGTTCGGAAATGCTGATTCAGTGAAATGTGAAATTAGTATTTCAAATTACCTCTACTTTAGTTGGCCGTATCACTTTAAACGATTGATATCGTACGTTTACATTATTTTCCTTGTATATCAGTGCGTCACTGGGATGGTTTCGTTTCTATGCTACAAGATATCTCATAATCGTTAAATAGAGAATCTTAAGCACAACGTTGCAAATTACAGACATTTTACATGTCACATGTATTACATGTGATTTATATCATATTATTTATAGGTATTTAATAAAAGTATGCATTTAATGAAAGTATTTTCCGAAAACGTTTCTATATACATGTATATTAATATAATGGATGTTTGTTTTTTAGTTTTAACTGAATCTTAACCAGTTCCTTTTGCAATTGATACACGGTATTTCCATGTTACCATCGGTCAATTTCAAAATTTTCATTTGTTTTACATTTCGTGAACCGAATCCCATGATACTGTGAAGTGTTATCTCGGGAAGATCTTCCTGGAAGCATAAAGGATAACAGTTACCCCTTGCCGAAATAGCATCTTCTTCAATAGTTGAATTCATATTTATAATATCTTTAGAAGGAATGAATACCCAAGGATTGCTTTCAAGTCCAATTTCTAAAAACATCTTGATCAAATTATAATGGTAGGCCAGGGTCCATCAAAAACCGAACAGTAGCTGTTCAGACTGTTCGCTCTGTTAGCTTTGAATGATTTTTGGTGTTCGGACTGTTAGGTGTTCGGACTGTTCGCTCGAAATATTTTTTGGACTGTTCGCTGTTTGAGTTGTTTGTCAATATTTAAAACAATTGCGAACAGCAACTGTTCGGTTTTTGGTGGACCCCGCTGTAGACTACGAAGACTTACGCGTAAGACCCATAGTTTTTTCAGTCTTTATTTGATGAGCTGGCTCCAGAGCCATTTGAAAATTAATAGTTGGTAACTCAGGTTTTGTATGTTTATCACAGTCTTTACATTTTGTTAATTTATGATGACGTTCCATTTCTATTTCGTAACGTAAAAATTTGCCCTGAAAAACACAATAATCAAAATCTACTATGCGATAGACTTGAAAGCAACTTACATTCAAATGAATTCCATGACCGTCCAAAAAATTTATACCCCTACCGCCGTGAGTCCAAACAAAAATCAAGCGGGAACATTTTTGTTTAGCATTTTCAGTTTCCTCACAACTAAATTTGATTTTTTTAAAGGGATTTCTAAGATTATAAGCAAGCTACTCACCCGCCAGTTTTGTAGGTTGCATCCAAATCATCACATGCATAGATCTTCAGCTTCAAATACATTTCCTCAAGTTCTGGTATTGGTATTTCATCATCTTCCGAGGTTAATTGAAGCCAATTGACTTCATTTACATTTAAACCAACCATTGCTCTCCCAGTAAAATTCAATTTTTCACTTTTTGCGCCGCCATACTGGCTTTCATTTTCGTTATCCAGAAGTTCTCCAGAAGCCTCTCTAAGAACACAAGCCTCAAAAAGATCACTGTGATGTGCATGTTGTTCAATAAACATTTCTCCAACAGCTATATACATTTGATACCATGTAGCATTAACTCTTTCTTCCACTTCTTTTTCTTGTGGATTCATCAAAGAATCTGGTTGAATGACAACTTAATTATTTTTATATCAGTACTAATACTAATTTTGAGTATGAATCATAAAAACCGGAATCATTTAACCGGTTGAATAAATATGCCAATTAACATACCATCAGGAACATCGTGGAAATCAACTAAATGAAACGGCTTGTTACCGAGTCCAATTCGGTTGGTATCAAACATAATTTCTTCTTTGTAGAGATAGCTTCTTCGTATTTCTACCGTGGCTTCATCTGTTTTGTTTTTATGTAAGTCTTTCAAGATTTCATCTGGAAAGTTTTCAGCAAATAGTCCCCAATGAAGGAACAAATTCCGATTGCCCAGTGGCTTGAAGTTGCAATTAGATGGATTTATTTTTCGTAAAATTGATGTTTTTCGCTTCAAATCATCTCTAGTAAACTGGATAGCTAACCGAGTATTCAAATTGCTATCCAAGTAAAAAACCTGATATAAGGCCCAACCTCTCAGTCTACTACGAAGGATACGGTGAGGTGCGTCTTCCCGATGGTCATTTAGTCCGAATTTCGACCGGGCAGTACAGATATGACGACCGGCGTGAAGGCGCACGGTGCCGCGCACCCCAAAGTTTATAACAATCATTGGCCAGAATTCTGAGCTTTTAATCTTATCATTTCGAGCGCTTTAAGAAACATGAAGTTACCCCGTAATTGAGCTTCATGGATAGGCTATCCAGGATAACATATCAACTGATCTTTATTATAATTATTTTGTTTTATTTTTTTAAAAAGTCCTTCGAGTTCAAAGGCACCAATAAAATCTATCTCAAAAAACAATTTGAATACTCCGTTTTAGTTCTTCAATGGTTAAGTACGCGCATAATATTTTCGTTTAATTTCGATATTAAAACAATTTATAAACCATTTATCATGATATACATGATATCATTTATAATAATACCACCTATCATCTTTTTTCTAAGGACCATAATACTTGAACCATTAAGTATGAAATATAGATATTATATCGAAGTTATATAGTATTTTAGACAAACGCGATCGAACAGAATCATGATTAGTTCAGACTCAAAGTATCGGCAAGTGTCAAGCAATACAAGTCGGTAACATCAATTTCCACGGACTAGAAACGACCAATTCGGTCCCGTGAAATATGCCAAATTTCCGCAGTTTCATAAGAGAAAATGGCATTATATCACCGACCAATATCGTGAGACACTACTATATTTATCACAGCCGACCCTTTGTGGTGCGGTCATCGCAAATAGTGATCTGGTTCTTAAATTAAGAAATTAAAATATGTTCAAGCTCGTACAAAACCGACCTCATCATGCCTTCTTTCTTATTTCGATCCGACTTAAGTATAACTTCTGGTGCTTTTTCAAACCAGATTTCTTCTTTGCCACTTTCAGTTAGTTCCCAATCTAATAAAGTGGCACTACGCATTTTGAAAATGACAGGATTAGAGTCATCTTTAGGGTGTTCATCAGTTTCGTTTTCATCATCGGGTTGTTCATACTTGTATATATATGATGGGTCTCCAACGGTTTCAAGCTCAACATGGTAGAAAGTATAGTTATCGCATGGTTTTGTGAATCTGGTCTTCACTTCCTCTTTGAAATGGATTTCTTCTGGAGCATGATACGTCGAATCATTCCCACAGCCATGTTTGAATATAATGAAATCATTACCCTCCATTTTTGTTGTATCGGCCAAGCTAAAAATGGATTTTTTTAAATTTTTCAGAAGTTATTTATATTTCTTACCCAAAGATCACCCATCCATCATGATTGTAAGTTTCAAAAACGAATCTCAGACTTGCATATTTATCAATTTGCTTTTTATTTACACTTCTTATATCATTTTTAACAACGGAGGATTTGTATTCCCATTCCAAATTAAATTGAACAGGCTTTTCATTGTGATCCATATTCTCAAACTTTTCCAAGTGAAGTGGACCATTTGATTTAGGTCCAATTGGTTCTCTGATCACAAACGGGATATTTGTTGGAGATTGATCAGCAATTGACCAAACATAATTACTCAAAAATATTGTTACTAACGGTATGTATAACCGCATCTTTCGTTTTGAAGGAACTGATTCAATTTTTGGGCGATGAAACTGACTTGGCGCTAAGCGAGCTTCATTCAATCGGAACTTCTTTATTAACATACAGTAGAATCGACATATATCATATATCCAGCTTATAAACATGTAAAGTTATAGCCAAAGTAAGGAACTTATATGTAGTATAAGTTTAGATCATATAAACACTGCTTGAACACTTCCGACTATGTATCAGGTGTTATCAGTCTCTAGCACTTATTGGATTCAATTTGGTCATAGGTACGTATTCAATTTGGTCATGCTATCAGCATGATGTCACTATCGAAATTGAAATGTGGAAAAGTTTTCCACAAAACGCGCTAGATCACACTCATACACTCACAGATAATTTTCATCTAATAATAAGACATGAGGTGAAAGTATTGTTATTTATTTAAAAATGTACAACGGGATTAGTGACGTAGGGGCAGTGAGTTTACATTAAATGGAATGTTTATTTTTTTGAGCGCGTGGAACGTGTTGAACGGGTCGTGACAGGGTCTTCTGAATCAATTGCAGCCGCTTTTTTTGCCCTTGATCGCGTTGGCTTTTTCTCAGGCTCCTCAACTACAGGTATATCTTGCTTTTTGGCCTTACCCCGTGCTGCTTTCTTTGGAGGACTATCGACAATATCACCAGATGCTTGTCGCCTTCGAGTTGTTTTTTTAGGAGGCGATTCTGGTTTCTTAATAGATTTTAGTTGATAGTTCATTGAAAGCCTTATTTTAGGACTGGTTAATTCTACAAGGAATTAGGCATTTCAATTAAACTGTTCTGCAGCCATAATAAAACTGTCTCTATTCCAACCTTCTGTACTCCTTCTGTAAAGTCCCCTAGTGGGCACAATAAACTGTCAAAAAAAAGGCAAATACGTGCGATCAGTTGAAAATATTTACCTCTTCCTCAGCTACTTTTGTTTTACGTGTTCGTTTAGGCTTTTCTTCCTCGCCATTTTCAAGGACCACTTCAGCTTTAGCTTTTCGAGTTGTCTTTTTCACAGCTGCTTTCTTCTCAACTGGTATCGGATCATCTTCCTTTGACGGTTTTTTGGTCCGGCGGCCAGTCTTTTGCTTTTCTACAACCACCTCAGAAGGCGAATCTTCTTTCGAGGTCTTGCGAGTTCGCCTTGAAGTCTTGGTTGCTTTTTCTTCAACCTCCTCTTCTTGATCTTCCTCATCAGGCTCGGCATCATCTTGGTCAAATGTAACAGCTCGACGTGTTGTTCGACCTGATCTCAAGCTTGATTTCGTTTGAACCTAAATAATAATATAATGATAGGTTGAAGGATATAATGATAGGTTGAAAATTGATATGATATCACAAACTTACCGGTTCCATAATAACTTCTGGTGCTGGTCCCGGATCTTCTCCATCTTGAATTCTCTTTCTAACTTCTTTCTTGACTCCATCAACAATCTTTTTCTGACGCTCCAACATTTTATTTTTTTTAGAAGTTGGTTTCTTCTTAGCAGCCTTCGGTTTCACAATTTCTTTTTGATCTTCTGGGTTTCCAATGATAACTTCTTGACCGTCCGAACCATCTTCAATTTCTTCATCGTTTACTTCTTCAACAACCTTCTTCTTAGATCTCTTTGACTTTGGATTAGTTTCCTCTTCTGAAGATTCTTCTGAAAGAGGACCCTTCCGTGTCTTTTTCGTTTTTGACTCTTTTGGTTTGGGGACTTCTTCTTTTCCAGAAGCTTTTCGTGTCCGTGTTTTAGAGGTTTCCTTCTTGACTTCTTCTGGTTCATCTTCAACTTTCTTAACTCTACGAGTAACTTTCTTTGGCTTTGGATCTTCTTCAACTACTGGAGGCTCTTCGGGAACACTCTTCAGGAAGTCGGGTATTTCTTCATTCTCAACAGCGTCTTCTTTCTCGGTTTTATCTTCAAGATCACATGCATCTTCAGCCAAACTTATACTTAGAAGGGCTTTCGATGCTGAACCAGGTGCTGGCTTCTCTTGAACTTCTGATTCTTCTTCATTCGTTTCCAACTCTTTATATGGTACGTTCACCTCCTTTCGTGGTAATCTTCTAGCTTTCCGAGTCGATGTCGACTTGACTTCCGGTTCTGCAATGACTGCCGACTTCGTTTCTTCATTCTGATCCTTTTCTTCTGTCTTTTTCTGCAATCTTCTAGTTTTTCTTGATACTGGCTTTGGTTCTGGTTCGACTTCTTCCCTTTCAAAATCCAATTTCTGAGCAACATCTGCCTTGTCCATTGATCTGGTTCGGCGCCGTCCAACCGTCACGGATTTTTTCGACGAAGGTGGTGCTCCAAGCTTCCTCGCTGAATTTCTTGTCCTTGAGGCTTTTTCAGACTTGAGATGTGTTATAACAGCCGCAGTGCTAATGGATATTTCATCGTCCAATACAACCTCCATTGGCTCCTCGAATAGGACGTCCATAACCTTTTCATCAAACAGAGCTGTTTCATTCATATCATCATTTTTTTCTTTGGGTTCGGCAAATAGGCCAGCAAGAAGATAATTGTCTTTTGAAGCATTCTCTATAAGAATGTTCATTCCAGAAAGATCGTCTTCGTTATTGAAATCAATATTGGATATGACAATATTGTTATCAACAACAGCACTGGCCCAATTCTAAATGTTTTCGTTAATATAAATTATTTTTCCAAGGCTGCTTTTCTAGTGCCTTAGTGCCTAGGGACAAATATAACAAGTTTTAGTGCTGCGATTTTTGGAAGCAGCTTTTTGCCTTTTATTATAGTTTGTGTGATGTTTAGTGCTAAATTTAATTTTGAAGCATATAAATATGCCGAAGTGAGTTTATCTTAACGGGTTTTTCGAGTGAAACTGGACGGTATTGATGGTGCAATAAGGGTGAAAGGAAATGATCGAATAACTCACAATTGATTTTTGATCTCCTGCAAAAGGATTTTTCTCAACAATCTTTTCTTGAACTGAAATGTTTATTAATATAAATTTTCTTAGAAAACAACGCCAACCTGGACTACCGAAAATGACTGCGACGGAACCATCATCAGGAGCCAATGTTTGATTAGCATCAACTGATTTCTCATCGACGAAAAGATTTTTCATTGCCGTCGGACCTAATAAAAAGGTAAAATTATTAAAATCAAAATCGAGAAATTTAAAACTAAAACTGTTTACCTGGCTCAACTGATTCTTGCTCAGCTTGTTCTTTGAAAATTCCTTTGACTGCGGATTGATCTGAATATATATATATATAGAATCATCATTCAGTAGATAATCACTCTTTCGAAAAAAAACGGACTTTGAAGTTGAACGTTTAGGTCACTTTTGTAAGCGAGCAAATTTTGCCACATTATACCCGAAGTAATCAACTGATCATCATGTGATCGGTCATTTCCGAAAAAAATCGATTTAAGATTAGCGGTAATCTTATTTTTAGGTCCTTTCTACACGGAAAACTAGTGAGACACAGTTCTTGGATAAAATTTTTGAAGATGGGATGTTCACTAAATTGAGCCTATATATAAAGGGATTGTTAGATTATATCAATCTCTAACCTGGAGATTTAGCATCATTGTTGATTTCAGGTCTAAACAAGACCTTCATTGCCGATTGATCTGGTGTCGGTGCTGAGGCATCTTCATTGAAAAGATGTTTTAGAGCAGTATTCGAAGGAGTCTTCGGTTGCATTTTTTCCTCTTGGAATAAAGTCTTCATGGCTGCTTGGTTTGGAGTATTCGCCGATTCCTTTTCTTCTGCAAATAGTGTTTTCATTGAAGTCTGATTTGGAGTTGCCATTTCCGATTTTTTCTCAGCAAATAAACCTTTCATTGCTGTCTGATTCGGTGTC
>SCLD01100287.1:0-63783 GCA_004367895.1 Oikopleura longicauda | reverse complement strand
GTGAGAATTGAATGTGATCAAAGCACCAAATTCTCAAAAAAATGAACTTGACCGTTAACTTTCAATAACTGAATTAACAAGGATTTATGTAATTTTGATACTGTTTTTTTTTCACGTGAAGGAGAGTCCCCTTAAGGGTGTCCGCGAAGCGGATTCCATCTCGCGAAAATGTTATTTCGCCCTATTAGAAGATTGATTTTGGTCCGCTGATTCCGAATTAGTGCTTGAAAAATCCACAGCTGAGTTAAATACTAGGCGATAATCTCAGAAAACCTGGAAATTATGGCAAAATGTCCGCTATGCAGACACCCTTCTTAGGGGTCCAGGTGAGAACGTTATAAAATTTAAAGGAAACTAGGTGAAATCCACTAGTGAGAATTACCCAATCAGGGATGCTCATACGAGAACGGTTGTTCTAGCACCGTACCTCCGTACTCTTCGTGCGGAGTACAAAGAGTACGGGGTACGAAGGGTCTTGTACCCGAGGGGTACGAAATTTAGCACGGGGTACGACCATTATTTCCAGAACGGAGCACAAAGAGTACGGAGTACGAAGGGTACGGTTCTCCGGGGATACGAACTTTGGCACGGGGTACGACCATTTTTACTAGCACGGAGCACGAAGAGTACGGAGTACGAAGGGTACGGTTCTTCGGGGGTACGAATTTTAGCACGGAGTACGACCTTTTTTGCCAGCATAGAGCACGAGGAGTACGGAGTACGAAGGGTACGGTTCTCCGGCGGTACGAACTTTAGCACGGGGTACGGCCATTTTTGTCAGCACGGAGCACGAGGAGTACGGAGTACGAAGGGTACGAAATTCTGTATGAGCATCCCTGGTTCACATGAGAGGTTCGCAATCACGATTTCTGTCGTGCACATTTATTGGGTTTATCGAAGAATGTCCACCTCCCAAAAACTCGATGGGAGATTTTGTTTAGTATTTTTTTCTCATTAAATCAAGGTGGTCACGGAATCCCTAGAATAAACAGCATGACACTCCCAGCTTGATGCACAGCTGATAAGCAGATGCAATTCAGACTTTTCAAGACTTAAACATATTGAAAAAACACTACAGTGCTTCCAAACAGTACGTCCTAGCAAAAGATGTAAAAAAGGTCAATATTGACCCAAATCTGACTTCCGTAGGACGACCTTAATTTAGTCGTCTTCGTCTCGTTCTCGTCCCCAAAACTTCAAGGACCAGTCGTCCTCGTCCTCAGAGCTAGGACGAACACAGTCCGACACGACTCGTTCCGTCCGATAGAGCCCGAATCTAAATAATAGAACAGTTACATATCATATGAACCACCAATGATACAGGTGAGATATATTATATATCATATATATATATAATTTATGACCGATCATTTTTTATGATTTCCAATTCGAAACTGGTCGACTGGAAATAAACATAATGGTTTCATGAATGAGTGATATTCTTTCATTTCATAGAGAATGGGATGTAAGGAAATCTACGAAAACTTTCAAAATACGAAAATTTTAAAATTTCAGCCACAAGTCAACTGGTTGCTTCATATTTTAAGTTTTCGAGCTTTGAAAAAAGACTTCCAAAGCAGTTCTTGTTGATGATATTCATGAACAGATTATAATTTACAATGATGTTAAACAGGGACCAATATTTGATAAAGAAGAAGAAAAAGAACTTACGAAACCAGTTGATAATGATTATGCCAGAACGCTTATACAATATGAATTAGAAAAATATAAAATCGTTAAAGGTAAGCAAACGAAAAAAAAGCGAATTCAGAATAATAACGAGAAGTAAGCCTGACGCTCAGTTAAGATGCTTTGCATGGACTCGAAGAGGAAGCAACCGACATGGACGATCTCGAACCTACAGAAGCTGAATCGGAATCTGAAACTTCTGGACAGGTTGTTCTTGTAAGTGGTCGTAAACTATCAGATGGTTTTATTCATAAGAACGCAGACTGTCATGATCCTGCATATGCCAACAGTGATTTTTACATGAAACACAAACCAGAGTTGATACAAAAACCACCAAATGCTATTACCAATTCGGATTCTTCGTCGGATTCTTCTTCTGATATGAATATGAAAGATAAAGTTTTTCTGAAACAATACAAAAATGAAAAATCCGAGGGTAAGCTTTTAAAACATTTAAATCACCACAGGTGCCGATGTTACGGAGCCTAAACCTTGGGCTTTCTAGCACTTCACTAAATGTCTTATGAATCATTTGATAAGACATTTGGTATGACAGTTTTGGTAAGACGCTTATCTTTTTCAATTTAGCCTATAATGCAATGGGAAAGTCCCTTGGAGAATTAAATACGAGAATAAAAAAACGTCAGGTTTGAAACAATTGTTGGATTCGTGGGAAACCGGTCTGTTAAAATTATCAATTAAGTTAATAAAGTAAATAAGCCTTGTACAACAGGCAATTACAATTGAATTATGAAAGTTTAAATTAAGATTCAAAATCAGGATACGAATGAAGAAAGTGTAAACGACCTGTTTACGAAAAGTTTTAAAAATCAAATGAAATAAATACTGACTAAAATCCTGAGCTTCTTATTTTTTTCAATCTTGATCGAGGACCTTGTGGTTTTGTTTCGCCCAAGACAGTGCGCTCTGGTCCATAACTAGGGAAGATATAATGACAAAGTTGCAAAAACTTTGATCGCTCATACTTTGATTTGTGGAATTCTTGGAAAAATAGAAAAAGCATGGTGCACAATTAAATTGCTTGCACTAGTGTTTTACGGACCACTTGAGTGATATTAGTTGTGGTATAAACTTAACTTTTCCAAGTAATATTTTAAAATGAATATTTCTACACAATAAATTATCTGACTATAAGTTGATTTAAATCGTATTAATTCATATTAAAGTAGTATTTATCCCAAGTTGATAAATATGAAAACTTTTACCAGTTTTAATGCAATACAAATCCATATTAGTTTATACTTAACACATCGAGAATGAATTTGGACCTTTCTCGAGTTTCTATAACAAAGATGATAATTTATAACTAATATAATATTAACTAAAATAATATCAAGGAAATAACTGCTGAACAAGCATTGCATATCAATCTGGTAAATTGTGAAAAATCATTTGAGGGGTTTCAGGTTTTGAATCTCCATAAGTGACCTTAGACAAATCAATCATTTTAATATATTAATATTTCTTTTAATATCTTAGTCATCTATAAAGTGAGTGAAGAGAAAAATTGTCGGGTTAAATCTGACATTCGTACTATTTTTAGCAAAATGGACTCTTTAAAAAAACGTTTTCACGGAATTTGCCTCACAAAAACTGATAAAATGGCTGCGACAAGAGTTAACTGGTTTTTATAATTTTATATATCTCATGATTATGTTCCACTTTCATGAAAAATGATGTTCGCTGTTACACTGTTCGGTGAAAACAAGCGAACAGTGAACACGTTTGTTCGCAGTTCGGTGGACCCTTGGACGGTCCAGTTGGACCAAGGGCCTTGGTCTCGTAGCCTATCTGTTGAATAGCATCAGACAAATTAAACTAATCAATTGTAGATATATTTGTGATTCCCAAAACAGTCTTTTGAACTGTGACCCATTAAATAATGGCTGACTTCAGGTGTGATCCAAACTGCATCCATTATTAAGCTACCGTACAACTGGGGCAATAAGACTTCTATAGTCGTCTATTATGAACAAATCATTCGAACTGGACCAGATCGGGCCATTTCAGAGCGATATGATTGATCAAAAGAGAAATGACAGGTGGTAACATATGTACGACACATTTAAACAGGTTAATTGTTCATCCTAATCATGGATGAGCGGACTGACACGTCATGACGGTCCGTAGTTCAAAAATCCAATAAGCGGTCCGAAGACGGTCTTTACCATCGGATTCTGCGTAGACGACTTAGTAATGATGTTTGTTTGATGAATTAAATCTCGTCTCAAAGCATTTTAATTTAAACATTAAAATGTCTATAAGGAAATTCAGCAAGCAGCTGAATAGTCAAATCTGTAAAAAATGCGCGATGGAACAGGAAAGAATATCGATTCTGCAACGTAGAATTCACCCTACATATGTCGGAGGCCTAGACTAGGAAAATATATCTGGCGATATCAGACTTGTATCAAGCTGTTATGAATCATAACTTATGATCCAAGTTGTATCTCGGAAATGGTCGTTGAACTCTGACTACGGTCAGTTGTTTATGAAGCCAGAATCACAACATCATCAATTTATCAAGGTCATAACCTTCTCCCTTAGACAGTCTGTATTGGGGAAAATCTTTTCGATTGCTTTATAAATAAGCTCATAATAATTCCACCAGAGTTCAATCATATTAACTTGAGTTCATCGATGTCAAAACAGGTTTAAAATCATTGTTGAGCGTTCCCAAGTCTTGTATTCTGGGAGAAATTTCAAAGAATATAAGATGAAATTGAAAATGAGCTAGCTTTGCATTCCTCACATTTCCGCCCACAGCAGTTTTAATTGTCCTTTGTATTTTCATTCAAAAACATTTATTAAAAGATATTAATACTTTAACAAGGAAAATGGATTAAGAACAGCCTGATTCTGCTAAAGGGGGCGCATTCTTCGGAATGTTTTAAGCGTGGGCGTGAGTGATTCATGAATTTGATAATAGGGCAAGAGGACTCTTTAGCATAGCTAGCGGGAATCGGGCCAAAATACACTCCCAAGAATGCATGCCACTTTATGTACTCGATCTCCAAACAAAAAAGGCATCCAGTTCGGTGGAAAATAGAGGAAATTGTATGCCTTTTTTGTTTGGAGATCGAGTAGTTTATCCAATATTGACAATATTTTCAACATGATATCACCTATGAATTTAGGCTATGAAGTTGTTCTGATTATTAATGAAAAATGTGGTAAATCAGAACTTACTTCCACTCGGATTCATAATTGGAAATTAAAACATTGGCTGAGTTCAACGTTTATTCCCAGATTGTCGTAAATTTCGAATATTTTTCATACCATCGTCTTGATCAGGGATGAAAGAACAGATTTTTTTTCGTGTTATGTTCGAAATTTTTCCTTGTTGTTATGTTCTGTTATGTGTTATGCATAACAGAACATAACATAACAAAACATACCAAAATGAACTGTTATCTTTCATCCCTGGTCTCGATCACCCAAAATTTCCGACAATCTGGGAATAAACGTTGAACTCAGCGTGGAACTCAGAGACATAGATGTCAACAACAAGCTTAAATGAATTTTGTAATGAATAACTGTTAAGTTACTGTGCGATGATATAATCAGAGTTGAATATTTTAATATTTTATTATAAAAAGGACATTAATCTAATGGCCGGACATATTCTGTCACCTAATCAGATGTTCTTCATCCCCTTTTCTTCGAGTTTCATCAGATAGTAAAAAATATATGGAATCTTTGTTCAACTATAATGATTGCAAGGTATAGTTTTTAAATTGTTTAGAGGGCTTTGACGGAGGTTAGCTAGGTCAACGATTGACCGTCATTCTGTGAGCCTATCAAACTGGAGCTCTATTTGTAAACCACCCTTATCGAAATACCTTGATAAATACTTATAGTTGAGTTTATACGTGATTCATACGTTTTTCGAATCAGATTATTTATAAATGCTTAAAAATTAATTCAATTCAGTGTAAGCAATGGTAATACTTTGTTTAGGATGGCGAGGATTTGTGCAATGAGTATGATCAGAACATGAGTTACTATGAACTAAGCCCAGAAGAACTCGATCTTATCGAAAATGAATCCGTCTATACAGTAAGTTATTTACTCCAGAGCAACCCGGTGACCATCAATTCAATTTTAGACTGGTCAAATACTTCAAGTAGTTTTTCTATCAATTCTTTTCTTTGTTGGAATTTGTTCAAACTTTTTCGTTTTATTTTTCTCATTTTCCAAACGCCGAAAACTCCCTTGGTCAGCAGCATTAGGTAATATATTGACAGCACGATGAGCATAATATGGCATTTACTGTCTTCATTACTTTTAATTCATTATTGTATTGACATTGACTCTAAGACAGTCCGATTATCTGAAATAATAAATCGAACGTACACATGTCAAAAGGTTATTTAAATCTTTTAAGTTACTGTGTTGGCATTGGTTGATTTCATTTATATATTACATCTTCCAATTTACATAGGAAGGATATTCGAAAGGTCTGGTTGACCTGATCGGGACAAACCGGACCAGAATTCGGAACGTGGCCGGAAAGAGACCTTTTCTATATTTGTAAAAGACGAATTTCTTAACTTTGGTCATTTTGGTGGTGGTTTTTTTCTTTGTCATAGCCAGAGTTATCATTCAAGTGTTTTGTTCATTATAGTAACTATTGTCAAATTGGTGTCAATTTGGCCCGAATTCCGTCAGGGACAGTAAAGAGAAGACGAACATATTAAAGACGCACCCCACTTTATCAAAAAACAAATGTGATAACTCTGTGAAGCTATAATTTCATCAAAACATTTGCTATGATTGAATCTGTCTGTATAACATTGATGATTGCTCTTGAGAGATGGAAAATATCAACTTTAAATCGAATATTTCGTCAAAAGTGAGTATATAGGTTACCCTAAAAATGTCATGGTTTTTCTTCAAGTCGCCAACGAGCATTTCAATTTGGGCTGTTTGGTTTGATTTCAATGGCAATCAGTTTTATTCTTAGGTTAGGTTTAAAAAATGACGCTGACTTGATGGCGCTCTATTTGACATGGAGAGAATCAGTTCAAAACCCAATTTAAGCTATCCAATGATAACTTTGACTGAATACAACAGCACTAGTCCAGCTAGGGGTCCCTTAATTACATCTGTTATATCAATATTTCAGATAATCAATATTTCATTACGTATAGATGGGATCTCTTTCAAGATAATACTTCTTGTGTGATTAAATGGCCTGATTCGAATCAAAGCTATATTGAAATTGATCCATTTGAAACTTGTTCTACGGGGTGCACTCCAAATGAAACACTTTATCATTCAATACTTTTCATTGCGCTATTTATTATTCCTTTTATGGCACTAAGGAAAGGCAAAGCATCCGATGGTATTTTAGTCCATATTAATGAATGAAAACTCGATTTTATAGCTCTATTGTGTGATGGAGGTTCGACTAATAAAAGCATTTTATACCGACAACTTCGTGGCAATGTTCGAAAAATTCAAAATCAAGTTACCAATCAACAGAGCTTTAATCAAAAGAATTTGAAACGCGGTTTAACATTTTTAACATGCAGTTAGGGTTTCATTAATACACAAATATCGAGGTTTCGTCTTTCGAATAATGTTTGGACAACCTTATTATAGCCTTTGCTTCACTTATTTTATTTCATTTGGGCCACTTGTAATCTATCACAATCTTAATTGCTATAACATCAACTACCAGTCAATAATCAGCTGTAAAACTATGAAAGTATTTCAAACCACTTGTCCATGGCTTCATCCCGTAATTAATCCGATATTTTATTCTGTATTGCGTACTCGATTACGTCGTCGAATTCACAGATTCACCAAAAAGGTACATTTACTTTAGTTAAATTTTTAAGTTTCGTACCTTAACAGTTGTGCTGATTCTTGGCACGAGCGTGCCAAAAGGCTCTAAAATGGCGATAATAGCGGAAATAAATGTGATAGCTCAGAAAGGGTAAAGTCAAAAATTCAGGTTCTTCTTTTTTTTCCAAATTATTGATCGGGGCTTCCGCGGCGGGCGAGAGCGAGAATAAAAACACGTGCCGTTCACAGCATAACGTCCAGGGGTACTCAGCGGGATGCTCAAA
The DNA here is from genome assembly GCA_004367895.1 of Oikopleura longicauda. Taxonomy (NCBI): domain Eukaryota; kingdom Metazoa; phylum Chordata; class Appendicularia; order Copelata; family Oikopleuridae; genus Oikopleura; species Oikopleura longicauda. The sequence continues at coordinate 55,996 of SCLD01100287.1, read as the reverse complement.
ACCAGGACCGCAACCTATTAGCCATATGGGATAATGTGCTCAAAGGAATCCTATCCTTAGGTCATAAAGGTTTGACGACGATATGCTCCCAAGGTATTGTTTCGTGACCTTTGGTCCAAAGGCTTTGGAACAAGCGTGCCAAAAATCAGCGCAACTGTTATACGAAAAAATGTCAACACAACTGTTAAATCTTATCAGCGTAACCTGTCATTAATTTCAATGACAACACAATCAGCGACAAGTCATCCTTGGGTGGCAAGTCAACGAAATCGAAAACACAGTGGAGTTGTATCTGTTTTATCAATTCAATCAAACCAGTCAACATCAGAAGCAAATCCAGATGCCTAAAAAATAAAGAGTTCAATAAAAATCTGGAATTATATTTACTAGCATTTAATCACATAAACCGTGTAAAGTTGGTTGCGTCTTCCCGAATCGGGAATCCCGATGGTCAATCAGCAATGGTCATTTGGTCCGAATTCCGTATGGATCAGCATAGAGACGACTGCCATCGGGAAGATCGACCATTCAACTTCTTGCAAACCGACAGATACGGTTGAAATTGATAAACTAATAAAATTCCGTTCAAATTTTCAAGACATTTATTTGAATGAGTTAAAGCTCAATAGTATCACGATAGTTTTCAATTTTATCCGTTGTAGTTTTTCTTTTTTCGACATCTTCAATTTGATCAACACCAGTACATTCGAGATATAGACCCAAAGTTATCTCCATTTGATCTGCCAAAAATCTTTCAAATTCTAGAATATCACCTTTTGAAGCTTCATCCAAAACTCGATAATAGTCCAATCGGTTTTGAACTTTGATATTTATATAGGGATAACCTGCCGCCATCAAAATCTGATTCATAAGCAAACGGGCAGTTCTACCGTTACCATCACTAAATTTCCATTTAAAAGGGGTGTTTCTCCCGATGGCTGCCGTCTTTATACTTCCCCATGCGGAATTCGGACTAAATGGCGATCGGGAAGAGGCTCCCCTCTTTAGACTTTTTCATACAACTCGTTGAATGCTTACACAAAGGGATGAATATAAGTAAATTGATGATGAATATAAGCAGCTTTTCTAATTGGATGCATTTTATTAAATGCTTTGCTTTGTAAAAAATGCTCAAATTCTTCCATTAATATCGGAACATCTTCTGAACTTGGAGGAATAAAACTTCCAACATAAACGGGACCATTTCTTTTGTTTTGGATGCCGAAAATATAGAGAGTATATCGTTTTAGTGTGCACGAGACAGTCGATTCATTAAGGCATCCTACCCTATATTGTCCTGCGTTATCAGGGTCAACCGGTCCCAATATTCGTCGATGTAAGTTCATAATATGATCTTCGGTAATTGGATACGGAATCGTTCGGTTAACAAGTTTAATAGCAGCTTCCATACCAACAATTTCACTTAGCTCTGCAACATCGGTACCACCAGGTGCCTTACCAGTTTGAATAACATCAATGACTTCTTTATATGTTAATGTGTTACCCTCAATGGCTATCGTATGATAAACAAACTTATATGGATTTCATTTGTTGTCAGTGAATGAAACTTAATGGGGCCATTAATGGGAAATCAGAAACCCCTGGCTGATAATATTGCTCGTTCAAAATTTTCATCAATTTATAATTAGTTTTTAATGCTTTTGAATCATATTCCCTTATAAAGATTTTCAAAATATAATTTTTCACGCACGAAAAAAGTCTTGCAATGAAACTATGCATATGGATTGGGCCACATATATTTGAAAAACCTCACTTAGTAAATTTCTTTTGGCTGATAATTGTGCAAGTTTGATATTATCATATTGGATGGCAAGATCTCGTGTCTTTGCTCGTAGCTGAATTGCCTTCCCGTGGTTTGGATCCAATTGAATTGCTCGCGAGAAATATCTGTCTGCTTCTACCGCATCATCATTTTGAAGTTTTTTATCCCCCATTTCAACCAAAAGATCCGGATTGTGAGGAGCGCTATGAATAGCATGATCTAGAATATCGAATGCTTTCAAGGGGGAAATGGCTGTCAAAAGTTTCGGTGTACAAAAATTGTCACATTAGACTCCGTTCCTTTTTTTGTTTTTGATGTTCTGAAAAATTTATTTGCCGTCGCAATCATCATATCAATTTCTGCTTTTGACTGAGCCACATCTGGTTTGTCTTTTCGGTCAGATTCGATAACATTTGGTTCATTTTCATCTGGTTTAAAAACCGGATTTCTGAGGTCACGTGGTACCCCATCACGATAAAATATACAATAAGAATTGTATTCGTGTTGAGCCTTTTGATATTTTAATGAATTACGTTTCTTTTTCGAGGGAAAATCACGCGAAATTCATACCAATAATATAATTAACATGGCCCGAAATTCGGAATAGATTTATCCCCTTGGTCGATTTCAAAAGTAGAAACCATAAATACTTATTGATTCTGATCAAATATTTCCTTTGTATTTGAATTCGTTAAACTTGTTTGTGGCTCATCAATGACCAATAAAACTAAGAACACAATCGAATAAATAAAAAATTGAAAAAATAATTCGATCAACATTCAAAGACTTTCTCAAGAATGAGTCACAGCCTACCCGTGACTCATACATTGTTCATCGTGAGTAATATTGCTCCTCCTGCTTTAACCAACCATGCTAAAGTCTTTAGCCTAAAGATGAAAACGCCAGAGGTCCGAACATTCTGATTTTTTAAATTTATTTCTAGTCACAGGTCATAAAAGTCAGTATGCCCTCAATGGTAATTCAAGGCCGTCATTCAGGGTTCGGCAATCGTTTAAAAACTGCTGGCCATTTTTGACCTTTATTTCTGGTAACTTTTTGTCCCTCTTCAGTCGCTTCAAACATTGTTTTAAAACAAATATCGTCCTTCAAGTCTTCATCCGGGATTCTTTCAAATAAGGGATGACGAGAAAGGCAATCTGCCATCCATCTGAAATAAAAATAAATTTGATAATTTTAACATTTTCATCAGAATGTTAGCTCGTGCAATGAAAAAACTATCTTTGGCCGTCAGTGAGTTTCAACTTACATGTGTAAATCATGCACATCGGTATTTGTGTAAATTCGTCCTCCGACACGCAATAAATATGCATATTCTGATAACAACGTATCAGAAATAATTCTCCATTTGTGTTTTTGAGCTTTGAAATGTGGATCTGTCAATTTGTTTCAAAGTGTTTTATATTAGAAACCAAGGTTTCACCAGCCAGTAGAACAAAGCATTTTAAACAATCCTGGAAAGAGGAAAAACATTGTTGTTAACTGCCCCTTTTTGAAAAAGTTTGGGAGATGCTTCATTGCATTTGTTCTTATACACGCAACATTCTGATAATCAGTCTCTGGATTATCTTCAATTGATGCATTGTGACGAAGAGCTTTTACTCTATCCATAACATAGTCTGATACCTTCAAGATTTTTTGAGTTGCGTAAAATATTTTTTTTTGGTTTGGCTTTTACCTTAACACGAATTTCGAGGCCAAGGAGAAGTGATTTTGGAAAATTTTTCGATAACTGAATCAATAAACCTCCATATCCACAACCAATATCCAATATTTCAACCTCTCGTTCGCCCCTTTGTGGATATTTCTCATCCCAAACTTGATTTGTTGGCCTAGTCGGATAGTCAAACGTATGATGAGCGAGTGGATTCGAATGCGCCCTCTGGCGGTAGTATCTCTTTTGTGGCAATTGAACCTTTTCAAGTTTTTCAGTTATTACTGTAGCATTCTCATTAGTCATTCTAGGATAAAATAAATGAATTTGATTGGCCAGGTTATAGTGTATATAATGACTATATAAAATCGTATAAACATAATAACTTGAAGAATTGAACTCTGATATTGAACGAGAACGGAAGATCCGGCATTTAAATAATGGTACTAAAGCAACCTTTCAAAGTATGTATCACTCGAGTTGCTGGGACTGTTTCCCAGTCTATTCTAGAGTTTCAAATTGATGATTATTACCAATTTGAAAACACCTTCAACAAAGGTTCAAAAACGTTGAAATCGAGATCCACTGATTGAAGGCGCCTTCTTTAAAAAAAAACAACGTTTTAAATCATTGAGCCAAAATGGCTTTAATTTCAATAGGCACTTTTTAGGAAAAGTTTACCACGAAATAATATGCATCACGTGATGATATCATTGCTTCTTAGACTGAGTTCACCAAGAAATGATACAGAGTATGACGTGATGTACAGAAAATCTAGCTCCCTTCTACTCTTTATTGCACCTAGTGGGAGAATTCCTAGAAGACACTAGCTGGAATATATTTTAACACTTTCAGGGTTCAGACTGTTGTTCTTGAGGAGGAACTTCACCAGGTTGAATGACCAAAATTTCTGAACCCAAACCTAACAAAATCATTCACCATTTTAAATCATAATGCCACGTTGCCGGGTCTTCTGGTGAAATAAAAATTCGAATTCCGTTTCGAACAGTTTGTACGACACCTTTGTAGCCACCCCGCGGCACGCCAGCTTTGAAATCTTCCATTATTAAAAGAGTTTTTGCAATTTTTATAAATTCTGGCTTTGTTTTATAAATAAGTTTTGCTTCTTTAGTATTCGATTTTCTTAAAAATTATTGATATACAGTATATCATATACTAATAAAACCTAAATAGGCTATCTAAACTTACTCTAATGATTGTAAATCGCTAGTGATTGATTCTAAATGTACACTAGGAAGGTTTGAAAGATGTTCTAGAAATTGATTATCGTAAGGTTTCTTTTTCAGTTTTTGAATTTCTGATTTAGACCAATGAGTCACTTTTTATCAATTTATAATTCTGTCAAAATTGGAGATTAGGATGAAATAAGTCTTATTCAACAAGACAGTAATATTTTTGAATGATTCCTTGTGTATTGTGATGAATATGTGCTAAATGCTTGTCGAAAAATTGTCCGTTCGAAACACCGACTTTTCCGAATGTCGAAGTTCGCGAAATTTCTGGCCTGATACATTCTCGATTTTTTCGTCTTTCATCACCACGAACCCAATCGTCCCAAAAAGCCTAAATGTTTTTTTACTTTTCTGATTATTTTGACATTTTCAACTTACTTCGGGCCATTCTTGAGACCATTCATCAGTCCAAATACTCTTTTTTAACATCCAACCGAGTCCACCAAAGAAATCTGTTCGATGAAGTAAATGTGGATTCTGTTCTATTTGGCCATCTTTACCATTGTCATTCCACGCAGAGATACAATACAGATTTTCTTCTGGGTCTAGTAGTAAATTGGAAGTAGCTTCGAAATAAGAAAAGAAATCTGGTGAAACTTCAAGATCATCTTTCTAGTGATACCAATAGAAAAAAACGTACCACGCAGTATGATCAGATTCAAACGGTATCTTCGTTGAGTAAATAGGTAACTTTTCCTTCTACAATAATAACACCATGCGAGTCAGGATAAAGCTTGAAGATTGAATCTAAAGCGAATTTATAATGGCGGCATAATTTATAATATCCAAGCATGTTCTTTTTAACTTTCCATGGCTCTGATCTAAAAAGGATTATATTTGTTGGCTGATCTAAATGTTGAAGTTTTGCACCAAACCTGTCCATTTGTTCAATGTATTGTAAATGATCATGCGCATTTGAATATTGTTTGATGACATTCAATGTCTCGAGATGGCCACAATCTTGTGAAACAACAATGGGAAACATTTCCCCATTATATCTCGCCGCTAAAATCGATTCCAAAGCCCTAGAAACTGTGGGTCGGTTGCATGCGATGACGAGCACGGGGACTTGAAGTTGAATTTCAGAGTCACCATTTTCAATTACTGGCGAATTCAAATTTTCATCAGAAACTTCTTTTTTGGGAGATTGAATTAATTTGGATTGTTGTAACTGGTTGAGAATTTGTTGAGTATCATCAACGAATTTATTAAATTCAATTTGTTTCGTTTCCAATCGGTTCAAACTTTTTATAGATTCTCCAAGTTCAGAACTTAATTTATCCAAATCTAAAAGCGAATTTATGACTTAAAATCAAATTGTGTGGCTTCTAAGGTTTTAACTCTTATAACTTACTTAATTGAGAAGAATTTGGAATATTTGATACCAGATAGGCTTGGTATGATATATAAAAGAATATTATCAGGCCAAGGAGCTAAAGTTTTACTGTGTCAAGTTTTCAAAAGTAGTTTTATCCTAGACTAACCTGGTACATATATTTATAGTCGCTCATTTTCGCAAGATCATAATTCTCGAAAACGATTCAAATCTTGGGATAATAATTGAAGTAAATTATGATCTCATAAAATTAAATGCAATTTATAAGAGCAGGCTTTTAAGGGTGAAACGTTTGAACTTTGGTATATTTTATTATGAAGAAAGCAAATCTTAAGAGTTGAACATGGTGATTTTCGAGATTTTACGAACTAGAACATGTTACATGTATATAGGTGCAGTTATTGAGTTATGGGCGTGCCATTTTTAAATCCAGAAAGTTATTTTTAGATTTTGAAGTCTATTCTCTAAACAAACCGATGGCAATATCTATGAAAAACTATAACTAAATCTATTCGCAAAATCGTGCAGAATTGGAAATCAATAGTTAATTTATTCGTCTTTTTTATCTCCAGCCCCTTGTTCATTTTGAAGTTTGGAAAACTCATTAGTAAGTCGATCATATTCATTTGCAAGAGATTCTGATTGTTTTTTCATCGCTAATAATTCCGCGTCTTTTTGTTTCAATTGATCTTCGGCTTCTTTTGCTGCCTTTTCTTCAGATGTAGCTCTCTTTTGTGCCTATATTAAATTTATACTTGGAAGGTTGTTTGGTTTTTGTGCTATACTTACAGCTTCAAGACGTTTTTTGAGATCACCAATTTCTTTCTTAATATCATCTTCAAGTCCTTCTTCGCCCTTTTCTTCTTTTTCTTTCTGTTGATCAATTAGAAGTTCAGCTGTTCGTGAGGCTGATTCAGCTTGAGCTTTTGCGGCAGCAGCTTCAGCTTTGACTCGGGCCTTATCTGCCAAAAGACCTGCAAGACGAGAAATGACTATCCAAAGGAAAAGAGCGAATCCACTTGAGATATTCTGTTATAATTGTTGTTCCTATACGTCGAGTTCTAACCTTATGTAAAGATTTCTTTGAGCTCTGAATTTGTACATCAAATGTTGGTTCAAGGCTGCTGGATGCTCTGTTGAATCAATTTCACCTGCATACTTTTTCACATCTTTCCATGCATCGAAAAAGAATAACCCAAGAATAGATCCCAACACGTAAAATACAGTCGAGCTAAAATTATATTTAACCACGTATATCATATGATTCATATCAATAAATGTATAAAGATATGAACTGTACAAACCTTCGAGCAGCTACAGCTTTTGCTAAAGAAGATTTGAAGAATGCACTCCACCATTTTGAAGAAATAAACTGAACAGAAATATAAAAAAATCGGCTTGCCTACGGTACTCAAAGCGAAATTCTTGAAAGGTTGAACTTTGATTCTAGATGTGTAATCCCTCACGAAAAGTGTGAACTTGGCGAAAAAAAGAAATCGAGAAAATTTGAAAAATGATTTCGCGAAATATTCAACTTCTCAAAAAAGAATCATCAAAGGTAAAATTTCATGCTCACAAGCTTAAATACTTACTGGAACGCACAATAAAAGTGCAACTGCTATCTCACTGTATAAAATTGCGGCAACGAATTGCCACTGAAAACTCATTTTGAAATTCTAAAAAATATGGATTTTAAATGATTTCTGAACATCTAATATTGAGTTTATAAATATCTCTTTCGGACACGTCTTCCAAAACTTTTCACTCAGACATCAATGCGTTATGATGAGTAATCAATGATTCATTCTTAATTGATTTGATGATTTGTTGATTATCCGACTTTTTCGGAGAGTTGTCATTTCGGATCTTTTCCCCATCCCGAGAAAAACTAGAGAAATGCATTTTTGAAATTGAGACAGAAAAAATAGGTTTGTACGAATCACATCCCATAACTCATAAGTTATGAGTCATTACTTTAGAACATCAATGGTTCGATCCTTATAGGTTTATTACAGTCCTTTTAATATTTAATCCTTTTAAAATAAATCTTCTTTCCCCTGCAGGGCCCTGAAGTTCTTTTTTCTCAAATCTTTAAAGTTAGTTTGAGTCATAAAGTCAGGTATTTCATTGGCTAAAATTAGCGGAAAATGTCATTAGAATGCCACAGAAAATGTCACTGACACCCTTAAAGATATCATAATTTGTCACAAAGTTATTTTTACGTGTCATCATCATGTCGAATAAGGTTTAGAGAAACTGGCCAGTACTGGGTCTACAAGAAAATTAAAACATTTTTAAGATGTCATTGAGAATACCAAACGCTCCGATGGAAGGTCTTTCAATTGATGTGAAGAAATTCGCATCAGATGCTTCAACATTTTTTAATAGAGCAAGGCAATTCACCGAGGAACAGCTTGGTCAAGGTAAAGTATTCAATTCAAACTCATGACACCATTACATTTTTTTAGTTCTGTCGGTGACGGTTAAGTTTTGTTAGTGACCCCATGATCCCATGTCACATGGGATGTGTGTATATTACACTTGATACGTCACGTGAACCCTGAATTGAATTTCAAAGTTACTCGTTACTTATAAAGAATTGAATGAATTCGATTTAAATACTGAATTTTAAGCTGAGAAAACAAAGCTTGATGAAGACGTTGATTCTCTATGGAATCGATTTGAAGCAACTCACGAAACAATTAATAAATTAAAACAATCAGTCGAAGGCACATGTTCAAAAAATACACACTATACCTATATATAACTATAAAGTTAAATTAGATTTTTCAATTATGTTATTTATATTAGTAATTATAATATTTTATATGGTTCATTATCAGTATTTTAGAAAGTGGTAATATTTTGACAAAAAACGGTATACAAAAATTACATTTTTCAAAAAACTTCAGTGTTGTGAGTTTGATTTGAATCAATTCACTATGCTCAATACACTAAGATTCTTATGATACCTCATCCCTTTGTTCGACATGTGTATTCATACATGCGACATTAGTATATAATTATTTTTGAACAATGATAATCGCATTACTCCAGCCGAATCCGAATTTGCGTTATGAGAAAATGCTTTTATCGAAGATTGATTCGACTAATACACTTGGACGGCCGACGGACGAATCACAATATCAGGGGCTCGGACGGACACTCGAAGCCACCTCGACATCTCAAAAACCACACAATGAAAAGGTAATCTCAAGATAATTCTCAAAAACGAAATATATGTGATTCGTTTGATGGTTTCACTTGACTAAAAATTTAGTTTGCTGAAGTATTAGACGCAATTGGCCAGTCACAACTTGAAATTGCGAAAAGTGAAACGATATTTGTCAACGATACAAAAGAAGCTGTCTTGAGACCATTTCACTCATTTTTGGAAAACGATTGCAAGACTATTTTCAAGGTTTATATCATTTTATAACATAAAGTGGGGTGTGTATTACCGAGGGTCGTCGTCTCTATACTTCGTCACGTATAATGTGGCCCAAATGACAATCGGGCGCATAAATTATGCGGCATAATATCATGCATTTTGACGAGCAAATGATTTTTGTTTTCATTCATATGTATTAATTGCAAATAAGTTACATATGCATACCACACATCGGTGATTTATTCTAAATATAATCACCGCGAATCATTATTCGGTTGGACTCATTATACATTATTATTTATACTCTATAAATCAAACTACACCTAGGTAAATATAAGCATCGAATGACGTTGGATTTAAGGAAAAAAAGGCTTTGGAAACATGTCGTCTTGACCTTGACGCCGCAAAAGCAAAACTGAAAAAAGTTAAAACATTGGAGATGCGTGACCAAGTAGAAAATGAAGTTCAAGCTGCACAGGTTAATAACATTTGTCTAGTCAATTACACAAAAGTGATTTTACTGTACCACAAATGATTGTACATGAATGTACGTGAACCCAGTCTGTACGGTACAGTATAAAATCCCTGTACAGTGTTCATACGTGTTTGTTTTCAGGCCGGTTTTATGCGTCAACAAGAGCTACTCAAACTTCTTCTTGAAAATATTGCATCGGCTCAGACTACTCAGGTATTATTAAGAAAATCATTATAAAGGTTGACTAGTGGGGCTTCCCGATGGTCTTCGTCTCTTCACTGTCCCATGCGAAATTCAGGCCAAACGGCCACGGGGAAGGACCCCTCTTTACTCTCTCCAGGGCTGTCTTAAATTCAGGTTCTTTTTCCCTTCAATAAAGTGTATTCTTTAGCTGCGTGCGATGGTTGAATTCGTGAATAACCAAACAGCATATTTGACAGCAGCTGCATCTAGCGCAAAAGCACTTCAAGCTCAAATCCAAGACCTCGCCCTAGAACTTGGATCTTCTAATTCCACTCAATTCCCGCGAAAAAACTCAAATTCAAACAATGTTCCAGTTAATGATATTTTAAAAGTGAGATTTTAGCACTAAACTCATCTTGTTTCCGGGAAATATTTCACTTCCGGAAAAGAACCATGATTAATTTTCAGGACGATCAATGATCTTCACACAAAACGCCTAATCAGTTTTATATTTACGGATTCAAATGTTAAACCAACAGTCCATGGATGCACTCATAAAGTGGGTTGCGTCTTCCCGATGGTCGTCGTCTTTATACTGCACGCGTGAAATTCGGACCAAATGACCATCGGGAAAACGCAACCCACTTTGTTGGAATAAGTTCGTCATCTTTGATCCATAATTTTTGACTCATACGGTCGATTTCATTTTATAAATCCGGTCCAAAGCCATCAACCTTACTGAATAACTGCTATCATTTTTGGCCATAACTTCCTGCTTTCTGAGTCTAATAATGAATGTCCAGACGACGACGACAAGTAATCCCTGATAAATATAATTCCCAGTCATATCATATGACGCATATGATATAACATAACTTTTTAAGTTAGATAAGTCATATTTTATAGCTTATATCATATGTCACATATTATACTTAATGACATATTATATTAATTTTATGTAATGTCGCGAACTTTCATTTCTTCAATATCCTGCTCTTTTTGTCAAATCATTGTATAGTTACTACACTAGTACTACACTGATACGTCCTAGATGTTCAATGTTCAATAAATAGCTAAATTCCTCAATTTCGTTTTCCTTGTTGTGTTTTCGCATTTTCTTGAATGAGATCCACTTGTTGATGACCACTTGTGGCGCTTTGGTTACAAACCTTACACAAGGCACATTTCAATAATCATGTTATTTATGAGTCGTAAGTTATTCACGTCTTGGTAAAACATTGACATTCTACCCTAGGGTACATCATTATTGCGAATTGCAATTTGCGATAGATTGCGAAATTTTTGTATGATTTTTATTGGAAGTTGATTATCACAATTCATATAAGTTACTGTTATTTAAAAATTGCGAAACTTACATAAAAGACGCGTTGTATTTCTGTGGTTCTAAAAATACGAATTTTACGTTCTCTGATCAGTGCATTTATTTTAGCTTAAATGAAGACTTCTCACCTCAATGATATCCAATGGCCATGAATATAAAACCGAAAAAGAAATCTGTTTTTCTTACTGATAAGGTAAGGGCCATACAGTTTGGCTTAATAAGGTTTCGGGTCAGGGTGAGCTTTTCGGGAATTCGGGAATCCACTACTGATTACAGGTAAAGACAGATAATTAATTTTGATATTAGCTGAATGAAGATCCAACACTGAAAACAAAAGTTCAAAAAATGAGCAGAAATGTTTCAAATACTGAAAGTCAAGAAACTATTGATCCTTGTGGTTATAGAGTTAGAGTGAGGGTTGCAATCGAAGGCAGACATACAGAATCTTGTAAGTTATTGAGTCTGGCATACCACTGTAGACTTTATTTAGTGAGACACTTTCTGTATTTTCAACTTTTCAGCTTCCCGCCAGCAATATTCAATATCACTACGGGGCGCAGAGAAAAACAAGTTTAGCTTTTTCAAGGTAAGATTATATTCTGAACTATAATTTATGGAAGGTGTGAAATAGGTTAATGGAAACATTTTCTGCTCACAAAGAAGAGAATAACTCTCCGAATATACAATAAAGAGGGCGCCATTTCAGAGAATTATGATATTTTATTTGGTTATACTTTAAAATCTAATATTAATTTTTTCCAGGAATTCTGTAATTTTCTGATTTGTTTTTCGATATTTGCAGTTTATTTGTTGATAATGTTTGGTCTGCATATGCTGGTCACAGAAAACACAATTTATGAATCTTTATGCGAATTGCAATTACTTTTATTCAATCAAGAGAAAAGTACTGAAATGGGAACCTGCGAAACTAAATCTTCTATTTAATTATCCATTCGAGGCATATCTTCTGACTTATATTGACTTTCAAATTGATGTCTTACTGAGTTCGTGAGTCAATCTTATCGGTCAAGAGTGCCAATTTGACTTTATCTATGCGAAAATCTACCTGAAGCATTTGTATCGTTGTATTGTCGATTATGACTTTAATGACTACTTTAGCCTGTATTCACATATAATGCCAATTAATGTCTTTTCTCCCGCAGTTCCTTTAAATCATCATTATAATATTTGTTATGAAGGACATAATAAATCGTCATTCAAGGTTGTGAGCTGGTAAACATTTACCTGATACTACTTGATGACATGGAAAGTCAGTCCAACCCTCTAGCGCCCTCTGCCTAAGACATGGGCTCATTCGCCATGGCTTGCTTTTCCAGTTAGTATAATTTGATCTAAGTCCATTACTATCTAGAACATAGTTTGGCCTGTTAGTTGTATCACTTAAAATGATTTCATATTGAACATAAACATTGAAAAGGTATCACTGATACCGTATCAGTCATACCGTGTGACTCATATCAAAAGTATCATATGAAAACAAGCCTGGTATTTCGCTTCATTCCTATCCAGTATGTGGTTTCGTTGGCTCCAGGTATTTCAGATATTGAATTTTCCATAGTATTCTGTTCGACCGCACTGTATATCTGTGATATTTCTAATCCAAGAACTTTGCAATAGTCGACTTTGGTAGGATCTCACACTTTCATGACATGCGATTCCAAAAAATGATCGGAAGGGTCGAATCCAGTCTAAGCATTTTCAATTTGAATATATGGAACCCAGCCTGATTTGTTGAAATTCAGCCCTATTTCTGGAAAGACAACGTACATTGACGAATGGCAATATTCTCGTTTGTGAGAATATACAATTGATTGTCCCTTTACATTTGATGACCCATTTGGCGGTGCTGAAGAGCAAACATAATCTGAAACTTGTTTTTTCGATTTAACATTCCGACATTGCCTAGTATAATTTTGCCAAATGTTGCAGCTCCCATCAGTCGCCCAGGATGTCCATTGAGAATTGTAAAAACTTAAACAGTTACTCTTTGAAGGTCGAAAATTTTGTTTTAACAATATCTGGTTTCACCAAAATTAACATCATCATTCTCTGAATAGCGCCCTCTATATTGTACTTATTATATTCGGAGAGTCGTTCTCCCCTTTCTTCTCTATGTGAGCAGATCATGATATTAATTTTGGTAACACATATTAATTTGTCATTTTTTTTATAATATGACGATTTTCCTTTTGATAGCAGGCTTTTTTTGCATCGCATAATCGTAAAGAGCATTTAACATTCCCGATGTTCGTATTTTGAGTTTTTGGTGAATTCCGAAATACATAAAAAGATCTTTTCTTGGTTTATGAATATTTTTTGTGACGAATATTTGGCGCTAAAAATGAATTTACGGCCACACAACCTCTCCTTAAAATGAACGATCTGAAATTCTTGTCGTCATTTTTCAACCCAACAAATAATATAAAGTCTTCAAAATCAACTGATGGACATCCATTTTCAATAATAGCTATTTCTATGTCTGTCTCATAAAGATTAAAATGAAATTCATCACCACATATTTGACTTACGGGTAAGGATAACCTGGTAAACTTTCTATTATTAGCTGTTCGCAAGATTTAAATTGAAGCCTTCAGTTAAGAATTTTACTGCCTAGCTGTGGTCAATAAATTTTTAAGTTTCCATAACCTACCTTGAATTTCCTGAACAGCTCATTGCACATAAATCCGGTGACTTCCGCTTCGAATCGTCTGGTTTTTCATTACCACACCAGCACTCGTTTCCATATTGAACGCCAGCGTAAGCATAGTCTGGGAAACAGAAACTCTTGCACGAATCTGGCGTATTTATCTGGCTTTTAGTGGGACCAAATGGTAGTAATCGATCGACTGTATCTTCATAACAATTATCCAATATTAAACTACTTGTTTCAAATGTAATGTAACAGCTTTCTAGTCCAACACTTTTAATATGGTTCAGAACAGGTCTAATTATGACTCATGTCAAATGAGTCATGTCATGCCGCAATCACCAACCAAGTTCCTAAAATGGTCAAAGGACAAATCGACTGAAATTTCTATTTCGCCTCCAATTTTGAGTGTGGAGGGTAGTATTAAATCTACATCAATGCTTTGATTAACGTTAATTTGACTTTCCAAGGCCGCTGTTTCGAATGAAATGCCGGCAAATAAAATCATAACGACAACTTTGTCAAGGACCTTAACTGTTAAGGCTTAACATCAGCCAGTGCATAACACCCCTAACTTTAACTAATATCATAGCCTACTGACAAAGAGGATAAAGGGGAGAACGACTCTCCGAATATACAAAATAGAGGGTGTCATTGAGATAATCATGATATAGTTTTAGTTATTCCTTTTTATTGTACTGCACTGACTCAGAGTCTGAGTCTCAGACCTGGCCCAAGATAGATCCACATTCCTAAAAATAATAGCATGCAGGTTTTGTCTCGAATAAATTCTTATTTATCTCTCAAAGTAATTTTGACTGTTATAATGTTATTTGGTTAATTTTAATTCTTTGAAAATAGTTTTCGGTTATTCTCAGTGACTAATAAGTTTATTTTGATTGATTTTTGACGTAGAGTAAAAATACCAAATTATAACAGTATAAAAGATCATTAAAATCATATAATACGGAATCTGTGAAGGCCCTTTCGTGGAAAATACGTAACGAAAACCGGAAACAAAACTTTGAAATTCATTACAATTGACATACAGTAGTAGGACGGGTTTGAGTGCCGTGATTCGCGGTCCACGAATCCCGAATTAATTCATATTGTTGGATTAAAATGAATTATTTTAAATGAATGATAATATTATATGAATGATGCTGACCTTTTGCGCGAGATACAAGAATATCTCAACGTAATATAAAAACCATAAACTCTATTTGAATTTAAGTTTCATACGGAACAAAAGTAAATAAAAAATGCATCAGAAGAAACTCTTCAGAGTCCAGACAGGAGCTTTCAGCAGTTTCAATACTCTATTTCCGGTATCAGACTTTAAAATAAATCTTGGACTGAAGTTTAGTAGAAGTGGAGATTTTATCTATCAGATAATGGATATACATGGGTCTATCAGAGAACTTGATGGCAAGCTTTGGGTTGATAACGTACGCAAAAACTTGTTTCATATAAATGTCTGCTGTATATCGCGTTTACTGGTTCCTCAATAATGTCAGCCAATCATTAAGCGCATTTCAATAATTAGTTTGAAATCACGTGCTAGTTTTCAACCCTTTATAAATAAGTTTCGTATATAAACCGAAAACATCCAACGCTCAGTGGTGGATAGAAACAGGTGTGATAGCTGCTATAACTATCGTATTTATAGCTGGATTTATATTTGCAAGATGGTGGCGTATGATTCGAAATTATCGAGAGGTTCAGAAACAATTTGAAATTTCAGCCATTCAAAGTGCCGGTCGTCATTCTTTGCTCAAGGTTGAAAAAACTTGAAATTCATATTCATTTCGAGACAACATGTCTTTTCTTATTCCTCGCATTTTCAGAGGAATATTCAAACACGAGCAACTCGAGACGCAAAAGAAACTGACGATGAATTTATTGGTGTTTCTGTCAGAAATTCGACTGTATCACATATGCAGCCTTCTTCTTACCAAAAGGAACTCGATTTAAAACGCTGGAATCCATTATTTTGAATCGATTTTGTTTAATCGTTAGGACAGAAATTTTAATCATCCGTTGGAGTGAAATTTTCTACAGAATTTTATTAAAATGCATATCAAAGAATGATAACTTCACTTGTTTCTGTGTTTCAGTTTGTAAGAATGTTCATTTCAGACGTTGTAGTTAATAAATACTACTTATTGCCATTTCTATGTAACAAGAAGTTGACCAAGCACCTCGAGTTCAAGATAAACTGTTCCAGCAATCATTGTCTTTGGATAAAGTATGATACGATTGGTTTTTATTCGTACATTTAAGCCAACTTTAGTCCGAATCCTAACCGTTTCTTTAGTTGTACGAGGATACATGTGTCAAACCCTTATTTATCGGTAGTAAACCGGTTCCTGTATGAGTCGAACTGAGACTATCGCATGCATGTATATTTTCACCAACAGCTTTGCCGTCATAATGACTTCGCTCATTACCATTTAAATCGAGAAAACTTACATCGAAATGTGTCAGTGGAACAGCTTAATGTATCATTAAACTTTTAATCATGGTGTCGGATAAGGCAATATACCAGTTTGACTTTTGGCAAGTGATCTAAAAACAAATCCACCAATGATGACGCGAGACCCAAATTCAATTCCAACTGCAGGGATTTCATTGTGACTTAGGGTTGAAAATTCCCAAGTGGATCGATTGAGTCGGGGATGACAGTAATTATCTTAGATAAGTTTAGTTTTAAAAAAATCTCATTTGGTTAGTTCCCAACACACGTTTGATGCCCGTCTTGTTGTTAAACAGTTGAACTTAAACTTAACACCCCTAACGGAAATTAATATCATGACTTGCTCACATAAGAGGAGGATGACTCTCCGAATATACAATAAAGAGGGCGCTATTCAGATAATCATGATATTAATTCACGTTAAGGGTGATATACTCACTCAAAAATGGCGCCGCAACGATTTGTTCATTTCGTATTCTACCATCACTGAACCAAATTTGAGATCTATTTACTTTGTGTTTACTGAGCATACCTTAATCCTAACGGCTGTCCAAGATCAACCTGATTTCCCAAAATTTCAATTTGAAAATTCAAAGCCCGGCGTCCAAAACCCGGGATTGGAAATAATTTAAGCCAATCAGTCTCGATGGGAATTGGCAAAAGCAGAAATTCGTTTCTATCACATTCAGTATTTGCCACAAACCTTTTGCCATCTAAATCAAGGCTCCCAGACAGTCTGTGACTCACAATGATATGCATTATTTAAGTGCATTCTATTTTGAAGCCTTAACTTGGTACGATATAACATTATTGAATTTATCTTTAATGGACTTTTTAATCAATCCTTCATACCTGACTGTTGTGGGTAACTGTAGGAGTAAAATTGGCTAAAAAATATTTGAAGTCTATCCTTTATAGTTGAGTTGGCAGTATTTACATATAAGGGCTGATCCATGGCTTGGAGATAAAGGGGAATAAAATTGAATCGTTTTTATAACCACGGGGTGACGAAAAGATATTTCAATCCATGGTGATTTGGATGTTGGATTCCATGTTGAAACACCCAATCTTAAAACCTTTTACTGATGGAGCTCCGTGATAGCATCAGATGATTCATGATATTTAGTGGATATTTGTTCTTGATTTTCAAACCGGTTTTATCACAATACCTCGGATATTGCAAAACTGGGCTCGACGCATCTGAAACTTTGATTTGATCATTTTTTATATGACCGTTGCCTAAACCAAGTTCCCGTCCAAGTATACCACCGACACAAACTTTCAATGTATAGAGCTCGTCTTCAGTTGTTTTGATTTTGGCAAGCTCCGTTGTGGTCATTGAGAGTTTAGCTCGTAAAGAATTCTGTTCAATTTGAGCCTTTTCTAGTTTGAAACCTAGTTCGTCATTGGATCGCCTTCGAAATAATTTATTTAAAAGTTCAAATCAACCAAATCCACGAATTCAGAAACAACTCGATCTAATATGTTTGATTATTTCCTTTAAAGGTTTTTGAAGAGGTTTCAAAGCTGTATTAGGAGCGCTATATAGGGGGTCAAACATTAGAGTGGTACATCTATAGCTTTTGCATGTAAAGTGTTCCACTGTGATGAATGCAAGTTCAAGATCGGGGGTTCAACTCCAATGTGGCACCCCTATATATCAAAATCAAATACAGTGGTGTAGTTACAACTAACCAGAGAACATGCTACAGTTTAAACCCCGCCTTAGTTTTTCAAGCTCATGAAAATCGGCATAATTGAGACTTTCGACATTTTCTTCACACGATTTTTTTTGTCATGCTTTGTCACATAGGCTATGTTTTATAAAACGTATCGATATTTGGGCCTTGCAAGTTTTAAATGTTTCAAATAAGTTTATTTGATCAGATTTTTTGAATTTCGGGAGATCAAGAACTTGGAAGAATCTAAAAAAGGCCTGGCATTTAAAAATCATTTCTATTTTTGTTTCAAGATTTCGTAAATGATTCGAGAGATGATAGTCGATGCCTTAATGGATTGTTTTCCAAATAAAAGGGGTTGATTTTTCCCGATGGTCGTCGTCTACTGTCCCATGTGAAATTCGGGTCAAATGATCATCGGGAATACGCAACACACTTTAATAAAATGTATAATTTATAAATTTGAGAATCAAAACCAATCCATGAAATTCGCCTTCTTGAATTTAACTACAGGAGGTTTCACAACAGTTGTTTTCAGTTTTTGAATTTCTTGTTTAAGATTTTCAACATCATCTAAAATTGAGTTCAAGATAGATTTTTACGGCATTATCCTGGAAATTCTCGGCACTTTTACCAAAACATGTAAAACAAAATTTTGACCGGTCCTACTGTTTGAAACATAAAGCAGAGGAATTTGATCCAACTATAGTCTGTAGAATTAAAGTCCTAATTTTACCTTTTGTAGCACATAATTGGGAAATTACGATGGATGAAGCAGAATAAAGTTCAGAAGATTCATTTCGAATAACTTCAGATAGGCTATGGACTTCATACGATAAGATTTGTATTACGTGATTCACATCAGAGAAGGTCGGAAACGCGTGTCCGATAGTTGTCCGAGTCCGAACCCGTGCGCATGTCCAACGTCATGTCTTTGCCCGTCTCCGAGTCCGAAGTTTCAACAAATCCGTGTCCGAGCTCGTGTCCGTGTCCACCCTTCTCTGAATTCAAATGCGTATACCGGTAAACCTAGGTCTCTTGGGAAATAATGCCTTTCCTTGGTTGGATTTACTGGAACAGAAATTCAAAATGTCATTTCGACCTTCGACTAAACAAGAGTCTGTTTGAGTGCCGATATTAACTTGCGTGTTTTCTTTATTACTTCTGTCTGATTTCAAGGTTATGAATTGTTGCTGGTGATATTTAATAGAAGCGATTAAAGTCCGTGTAACCCAGTCTGATACAATGGTATCTATCCGTTTCAATTCATTTTGAATGAAATCCACTTGATCAAGTCTGTTTTCATGATTTTTCAAAACTTCATTCATATCATTAATTCTTTCTTCAAATGAATTTTGAATCAAATTTTCGAGTTCTGGTTCAATTTCATTCCCGGAAAATTCCATATTCAGATTGCGATCTTCTGCCATATTATATTCCATATCCAATTTACTACCTTAAAAATTGGATACGATCTCCAACCGCAAAAAATAGATTAGTGGGTTTCTTCCCTGATTTTCGTCTGAAATCATCCTTAATTTTACTAACCATTCTGGGTTTCCACTTGTGATAGCATCTCTAGTTCTGTTTGCTGACTTTGAATATCACTGTGGGTACCTTTTCGGGGTCATCTGACTTAGCTATCCGTGAGTTCTGGACAAAAATCCAAACAAGCATTGAATTTCTTATCTTGATTTTTTATCACAGATAGGACCCCTATCACAGTCTATTGACATGTATATTTCAAAGTCTATTGATCACATTTCCTATAATAATTTCTACAACTTCAAATGGTGTTTTTGTTCTTCTTGAGCTTAAAATTGATGGAGATTGTATAGACCTGATGCTCCCTTCGGATTGACTCTTTTCCAAATCCGATGTTTCAGTTTCATTTCCCATGGTGTAAACAACTTCTTCTGACTCAGGACTTGTTTCAGGACTATACTCTACTTGTCTGGACATATGCCCGTCATGAACAGTTGTTGGCGAGGCCGTTATTCTAAAAAAAACTCGAAATCCTAGTGACAGCCGTATCAGTCGAAGGATTGAAGCTTAACACTTACGCTTTTTCACTAACCTGTAACGAATAGTTTCCGTGTCGGTTTCGTTGGTCATTTTAAAATCCGGATTTAAAATTAAAAAAAAAAAGATTTCAAATTCTTCAAGTGTCTCACAACTTAATAACTCTTTTGATGAATTCTGAATCCTTGAAGGATATGAATTATACTTATTTTAGAAACGAAAATGAGCGTGTAAATTCGACTCATATGTCGAAAGCGTTTTTCGCATTCTGGAGATCTGGTTCATTGGCATCGAGCCTCTGATTTAAGGGTGTCTCGCCCAATGTTTCCGAGTTTTTTCGACTCTGATAAAAAATTTGTTCCAGAGACAAAATCGTTCTCTATTCTGTGCATTTAAACCGCTTCAGAATAAAGAAAACGGACAAATTCAAAGCAGTTTGTGAACAGAAAATATCTGGGGCACGCAATGAACTTATTTATGCAAATTGTATACGATGTCTCATCATGACCTTTCTAGATACTTTTTAGACAAGGCCATGACAGAACAGTTCAAGTCGATATGTTCGATCTCTAGACTGTTGACTTGTATTCATAGTCAATTTGATGCCTGTTTATTTCACAAGGAAAGCCTACATGTGCGAGGGCACATTAAAAGCACTTAGAGAAAATTTATAGCTTATGCAACATAGCATTATGGGATATCATGATTATTCACTCTAATTTTGAAGAATTTTTAAAGGCAGAAGTCTACCGTAGAACTTTTTAGGTTCTGGTTATAAAGTTCTTTATTTTAAGTCCCTAAATATTGAGATCGAAAGTTTAGGCTAGAAGTAATTGCTGATTTTGAGTGTCAATTTTGAACAAGGCATATTTTGAGTGCTAGGTGATACTTTACTTTTCACATGAAGGGGGCCAGTTTAAACCGTACAGTTTTTTTATAACCAGGACCTGGTTACCAGGTTGCCAGTTTCAATTGATGAGTTAGATGTATTTTGCTGAGATGTTGAGACTTTGATAGTGTATGGTCCATACAGTATGGAGTACTTTCCGTTGAACTTTCATGCATTGTTCATGAGCCAACGAGAAAAATTAGACTACTGAAACTTCTCGGCAGAAACGAAAAAAAATACTTACACATTTGATTCAGCTTACTGGAAAGAGACTTCACGTTCAGAAGTCTACAATAAGCATTTATCAAAATACTAAATTAGAGAATCTAAGTATTGAAGTTAACGAAATATCAAAAAATGATAGAAATAAAAGAAAAATGCCATGTGTGCCTCATTGTTGAGCATGAAAATTATACAAACAAATCAAAAACCTCTTTGGCATATCAAATAAGGTATTTGCTGATGATATTTATAACGTCCATAACGGGAATTAATATCATCACTTGCTCATATAAGAGAGAAAGAGGAGGACGACTCTCCGTTTATTCAATATAGAGGGCGCCATTCAAATAATCCTGATATTAATTCCCGTTACGAGCGATATCTGGAGTCGAGAATCTGAACTCAGCATCGGACCGAAATGTTAAGAACATTTGATCGTAATTTCGTGTTTTCAAATCGAACACAATTAATGTAATCGTGTTCCAAACCAGAGGTGGGCAAAGTGTTGTCCGGTGAACTTTGAACCGGAATCCAAACTGTTATGTTCGGCCGTAAACTTCGGCTCTTGTGAATTCCCTGTTTGCTTGAACTGTTAACCTCTGACCTCATCATAACTCTTCAGTCAATCTTAAGTGTCACCTTCATGTTTTTCGACAAGTTATTAAATCTTACCAAAATCGAATATATACTAATTGTTATTTTATTGACTATCATTGCGTACTATTAAAGAGTCTTTTAAGTACCTGCGAGTGCTAGAAATTTTTGCGAGAGATATCAATACCAGGTTAATATTTCAAAGCAACATATTATCAAGTGACTGTCCTGAACTATTTTAGGTTATATCATATGTACTAGTCATGCTAGTCCGTGTATAATACACGGATATGTACACTGTTG
The DNA here is from genome assembly GCA_004367895.1 of Oikopleura longicauda. NCBI lineage: Eukaryota > Metazoa > Chordata > Appendicularia > Copelata > Oikopleuridae > Oikopleura > Oikopleura longicauda. The sequence continues at coordinate 33,708 of SCLD01100287.1, read as the reverse complement.
AAGACTAAGAACCTATCAAGAGCCCAAATTGAATTCTTTATATAATTCAGTGATCAAACTTAATCCATACCTCTGTAGTTAACAGTCACCCTACCACTTGGCCATATTCTGGCCAAAGAACTCAAAAATCGAATTTCAAGACATAAAACATTCTTGGATCACCCATATCCCCCCTCCTCCAAGACTCCCCCTAAAATTGTGAGACTCAACTTTACGATGAAAAAAATTTTTTTTGAAAAGTTCCATTTTTTCGATGACTTTGCCCATTCCAAAAATTTGTGATTTTTCGAGACATTTTTGTCGATTTCTCGGCTCTAGAACCAGCTGGTGAATTTTTGTTTGAATAAGTATTCGTCATTTTTGATGCTCTAGACGACGGTAAAAAAATTTTTAAAAAATTCCGAAATTTCCGACAATCTAGGAATTAGTGTTGAATTAATTTGGTCTCCAAAATCAACCACAAACATCGATGAACCCCCTGATTATCAGGGCCTGATGACATTCTTATCTTGAACTTAGGATCGATAAATCGTAGCATGTTGAATATTTACTTGTTGTTAATTCGAATCCCAAACTTCAAATGAAAGAAAAAAAACGACTTTTTAACCGAATAAAACCGTCGTCACATTCACAGGATATGTTGACTGAGAGAAGGACTTGAACCATATTGTACATGTGGAACGTGACATCCGAGATCGAATTCATTTCAACTTAATCAAATCTGACTTTTTTCGTCTTTAGAATCAAAAAAGAGAAAAACAATTAACCAATTTAAAAAAAATCCGATATTTTATAAAAAATAGTCGCTTCTTGTGGCGATAGAGACTCAGCTTGAATATTGGCGCTGGAGAGCAAAACGGGTGATTTTAAATGACCTTTCTTTGTGATTTTGTTGGTATTTTTTATGTGTTGGTTTTTCACTACGTTATCTAAATAGTGATTTGATCCGTCATTATTTATGAACTCATAAAGTAACAATTGCTTTATTGATACCGGATTATGGTTTTCATAAATACTTTCTAGAGAGTACTAAACTGTTTTAGTTTTAGATGGAATTTAAGGTAAGGTATGTCACGGTCAATTCGGGAATATGATTTAAGATATTAGTCTGATGATCGCTTTTATTAATTAAGTATTAAGAAGTATTTCGGTCCCTGGGGCCTTGATTCACGAACCCAATACTGTTTGCATTATTATATTGCTTTAATGTTGCAGGCATATTGTTCATACAATTGACCGTATGGAAGCTATAACTCAAAATATATTTTAAAGATGAATTATTTCAGAGAATCTGAAATTGGCTTCATGAGTGAAATAAGGAAAGATTTTCAATTTTGTGACGTTTCTTTATTTTGTATTGTACTAGACCTGCACAAGATTATAATAATCATATAAAGTGGGACTGGACTTCCTAATGGTCGAGATCTATAGACTATTGGGAAGATGCATCCCACTTTAGAATTTTATTCTCTTGCAATAATAAGTTGTTATGACAAATCGAAAATCACTAAATTAAGAAATGAGACTGACGAATCGCTGCTTGATTATTCCGACGATGATAATGTAAGAAAGGTAATAAAATCAACATAACATATCTAACGGAATAAGTTATCATATTCTGCTCACAAAGAGGAGGGCAAGCCTCGGAATAAGTCATATAGAGGGCGCCATTTCAGAGAATATGATATTTTATTCTCTTACAGATGATAGTTTGAGTGTAGCATTTAAATTTTGCACTTATACAAAATATCGTTGGGTGTTATTCATATAGTATAGAGACGACGACCAACGTGAACATGCATCCCAATTTACCTTCAAGTTATAGCGCCGATATCTGACTTTGAGTGAAATCGGACAAGTTGAACTTGAGATCGAATATTTATAAAAATCAATTTCATGAACTCAAAGCGCGCTCTGGTGTCCAGGTGCATGTGGGTCACTTTTCTTGCATGAGATACCCTTAAGGGTGTCAGACTAGATTTCGTCGAAATGCCTTATTCTTAAGGAGAATTTGGTTCAGAGATGTACAATAACCGATTTCATAGTCGATTTGACGTTTTCGGTTGCAAAACGGGAAATAAAAAGCAACCGAAAGGTTGCAAAATGGGTAAAGTCATTTTCAAAGATTTGAAATATTTAAAAGTGGTTAGGCTAAATGAGGAAAAAAATAAATAGTAAAAATGAAAAAAATCTGCAACCGATTTATTTTTTCGGTTCTGGCAAATCGGTTGCTTTCGGTTGATGTGTTTTTCGACTCTAGTGCTAATTAAATCGACTGTGGAATCCGTTTGCAACCGGTCGACTATGAAATCAGTTATTGTACATCTCTGATTTGGTTTAAGATAATTTGACTATTCTGGATCACGTGAGCTTATAAGTTTTGTTCTAGCGCGCCTCTGTCAAGAATTACAGTTAAACTCCACAAAAAACAGTATTTTTTTAGAATACACTCTTTCTCGATAAAATTCTAAGTTTAGTTACTAAGCTCTAGTACCGCATGGTTTGACAATTTAACCAAGGTTTGAATGGCATTCAAAACAATAATTGGAATGTGTCGTTTTTCGTGACAGGTTAATGGGATTCAGGCCTGTGAGTGTTAATCCAACTCGTGAAAGCACAACTCAGAAAGCTTTTTGATCATCCCAAGCAAGAGAAATCCTAATCATCCCCTTCTTTCAAACTTTGTTTTGAAGAACAATCAATTGGGCATGCATATGACCAAAATTATACCAGATAGAAATAATAGAAATTTACCTTCAGTACCGTGGTTGATAATGAGGGACCAAGCACGGATCCCACACAATTATTTTTTTGCGTCAGATTCTTACTCGGAACCCCGAATCGATAAAAGTCGAAAGATACTTTTTGAAAATGGAGTTTGTCATCCGAGAAAGAATTCATACTGTATATGCAGCATATGACACACAGTATGCATGCGTGCCTAGTGTTCTGTTTTCGACCCGTGTCACTTACATGTAGTTTTTTCTGAACTTCGATTACGTTTCAAACCATATTAAGTATCCAGAAGAGTTTCAGAAATACAAAATGACAAATCACAAATTTATTTCGATGTGAGTATTATTTGAAGTTATTTCATTGGTCAGTTATCTCGTCCGTGTCAGTGACATCACGTGTAAGCATCTATTTGATAATGCACTCAAGTTACCAAAAATATAATATCACCCTTAACGGGAATTTATATCATAATTATCTGAATGACGCCCTCTATATTGTATATTCGGAGAGTCGTTCTCCTCTTTCTCTCTTATGAAAGCAAGTAGTGATATTAATTCCCGTTAGGGGTGTTACAATTTGTATTGGCAATAGAAAAAACCAGTATTTCTCTTGGAATGTTGACCACAAATAAAATGTTTAAGCTTCAAAATTAATGAGATTGATGAGATTCGAACATTGACACAAATTACAAAATACTTTTTAGTTACCCAAAAAACTTTTTAGCTTTTTTAAACGCTTTATTTGTGATTCAAAAAAATATTCTTTACGAATAGATACAATCGTTACCTTCAAAATTACTTAACTGTATAGAGTGTCACGTGTTAGAGTGAAACACCTGGTTTTGAACTTGCGCACATTCGAGTGGAAAACTTTCATATGATTTTGCATGTAAGTGTACGGCTCTAGTGTGCAAGTTCCATACCAGATGTTCCAATCTAATGTGTGACCCCCTTTATCTTTGAAATTAACACTTATGTACTGGCAGCAAACAATCATAAGATATTATATGATTCATAACTGATCAAGCTGGAGTTATTATATTAGTATACTAAAAGAATCGATGCGTTCGATTTCTAGAGAAGTTCTTTAATTTTTCATCGTCTTGTCAAAATATGGCCAGAGGACACATAGATATTTTCAATAGGAAAAGAAAAAAAGAAAATACATGGCGGATCTAATGGGCCAGTTGACTCAGAGAAATAACTTTGCCGAACTTTTAATTCGTTTGATGCGAGTGAAAGTTCACTTTAGGGCTTAAATTTTAGTTAAACATAGTTTACCACGTACCAACCTATTACATATTGACCTGAGCGTTTCATAATAGCCCGTATATCATATACGGTATATGGTAATATAGTGTGACCTCTGAATAGCAGCTAGCACCGCTAGTACAACTAATGCTCCGATCAACTCTGAATTAGATTGTGACGAAAGTGAAGATGATCAAAATGAATTTACAATGCCCCTTATTGGTCCGCGGACAGTCACCTTTCAAGTTTGGTTGAAAATTTCGGAAATTTCGGGCTTCATTTTTTTACTTCGACACGGAGCTGGCGAGTGTCATTTTGAACCGAAAATCAGTTACTGATGATAAGAATGACGATGAAGATAAAAATAAAAATAAAATTTGCTCCATAGCACCACTGAATGTGGTGGACATTCATGAGATGATTATGGATAAGACCAATAATGAGGAGGAGTTAAGGGAAATAGAATTAAATAAGACCCCAAAAAATAGATAGTTTCTGACTTCGTTTTCGAGTCACTCAGAAATTCGCAGTCTAGAACTGCTGAAAATGTTGCGTTGTGGCCACATTTAGAAACTTGAATAGATGAAATAATTTATTAAAAAGATATTCTCAGGAAGTAGACGACGATGAATCGACTCAATGGAAAGGGATTCTTCTCTCAATACTCGTCATATGCATGGTTTTTGGCGGAATTTGTCTCTCCGCCTTTCTTATCCAACCAAGTAAGTCATTTGAAACTCGCACTCTGATTGGTTTGAATGTTCCAATCCAATCAAATCGCCAGCATCAACTTGAATAATTTCTTAAATAGTCATTGTTCTTTTAGGAGAAGATAAATCTGTTTATACAAATGAATTAAATTTCGATAATATGTTTCAATTTCAATCAATACAGCTTCAGCCCCAGTCTGGTTTCTAAAAAACGCTATATTCCAAATAACGCTTGGAAGCACAAATACGAATAATATCATATTAAACGTGAAACAAATATTGAAATCATTAAAAGTGGGTAAATGGGAGATTGGCAATCGAACGCTTTCCTGAAAATATGACTACTGACAGGAAGGTTTGACATTATCAGAAATGTCCTCAAGTCTTAAGCGCTGGTCCATCGGCCGCTCTAGGTTCAAGTTAGGTGTGCCTTCCCAATGGTCGTTTCTTTACTGCCTCAAGCGAAATTCGGGCCAAATGACCATCGAAAGGACGCACCACACTTTATATTTTTCGAACTTTAAAAGTGCAATAGTTATGATAGATCCAGAAACGATGGAAGAAGAAATAATCATCAATGCTGATCAGAAAAAAGGTTTTATTTGTCGGATTATTCTTTTTTTTGACGGGTGATATTATTATAAAACTCATATTTATTATACGACTCATATTATATGATTGGTATATGAAAAATTATTTTAGATTGGTCGATACGAAATTGGAAATTTTCATCAGACGGAACCAAGATTCTTTTTGTTACATCCACATTTCAGAAACCTAAAATGATTTATAGGATTTGTTGAACGACCTTTATCAGTATCATTAATGAAGTAAATTGACAAAGTGGAAGGCCTCTTCCTGATGGTCATTTGGTCCAAATTCGAATGGAGCAGTAAAGAGGCGACGACCATCGGGAAGACGCACCCACTTTAACATGCTATTGATATACAAAATCCTCATAAAAGGCATTCTATGTTGGCGAATTATGCGATATTTGATATTGAAAAGGGTTCATGGTTTCAGCCTTGGGGAAATGAAACAATCCAAGAGTGTTCGTGGACACCCAATGGCGATTTAATTTGGGCAAAGGAGGGCAACCTATTTCTTGGTCGATGGGAATCGAATGGGAACTTATTAGCCACCCCTGATGATTCTTCTAGTTCTGAAGATCAGACTGATAGTCTAAAGTTCACCGAGATTATAAAACTTACAAATGATAAAGGATTAGGTATTTACTTTTTTAAGTCAAAATTTATGACATAATAATATCATTTAAAATGAACGCGTATTACATTACATACATTACTGTTTAGTTCAAAATGGTATCGCTGATTGGATTTACGAGGAAGAAATTCTAGAAGCATCGCGTGCTTATTACTGGTCACCAGATGGTTCAACTTTGGCATATCTCAAATTCAATGATGAAGATGTCACTCAGTTCCCAATGATAAAACATGATGCATCCAAAATCCATGCAAAAGCAGAAGAAATGATCCAATATATTTCATATCCTAGGTGCGTCAAAATTTCGTCAGCATAATGTCAGAATCTTGTAAACTTTTGGTATTTTTTTTTGCAAGTTTTTCTCCAAATAATGTCGAGTTTAAGACCGGGTGAAGCCAATCCGACAGTTGCATTATATTTTGTGAAGATGGATGATCTCAACACTGAAATAAAAGTTGATTTAGATGTCCAGGAATGAATTTTGAAATATTTTTATATATTTTATATTTATTTGATAGAAAAATAAGTATTCCTTGCGTTTAACAATTAAAAAAAATTGTAACATTAAATTCGTAAAAGAAAGAGGGTTCATTACACATGCCGAGGGGTGAACACGATTTTCTTATCCAACGAATTGAGTGGAACTCGAATTCAAATTTATTTGCAGCCGTGACAAGTAGATTTAGTAACGAATCAGGATAGTTTTCATTAGCATTCTCTGATAGGCTCTGATCATTGAATTCATCAGTAATGAAAATTTGTCCAAGTCATTTTCAATTGTGATTTGAAATATCAAAATGGCACGTGTCAACCGGCCGCATGGCAAAAAGTTCAAAATGGATGGTTGGAGAAAACAAATTCGCATTTTATACCATTAGAAAAAGGAAAGTATTTGAAATAGCGTCACCGCGTTATTGAAAATGAGATTTAGGAATTTTACAAATTGGAGAATGTTCAGTCAATAGAGGTCAACCTTACAACCATTTACAATACGTGACATCACACGACGGACAGCAAAAAGTGTTTTGTTTGACACAAGGCGAGTTATTCTTTATAAAGTGGGGTGCGTCTTCCCGATGATCGTCGTCTCAATACTACCCAACACGGAATTCGGACCAAATGACCATCGAGAAGAGACCCCTCCCTTTATTAGCCAGTTTTATGAATCAAACATCTTGTCTAGGACTTTTTGAAGTGACTGATATTTTGGATTATGATCCAGTTCGTAAAGAAGTTTATTTCATGTCAACAGAAAATCCAAATCTAAGACAAAATGAGGATGAAGATCCAAAATTAAGGCGAGATTTCAAAATCACTGCGATTATCTTATTAGATGGATAAGATGGTATGGCCATATGGGCCATGACAATCAAAATAGCACTTAAGGGAAAAATTGTAAATCATAGCAAGTAATATGTTTTCGTTGAAAATCATTGAATCAAAAGTTAGTGCAAATACCCGAAAACTGAATAGGGAATGTAAAACATGTCAGGAAAAATGATGAAATTTAACAGCAATAATGAGCTACAAAGTTAAGGATATCCTTTCCAGAGAACCGGTAATGGTTAGAATTCAGTGACCCAAACTTAGTCGGAACATAGTAATTTCGAACACAGTTTTCAGAAATTTCATTTTGAGCAGGTTATCCTTAATACTTAGGCCGACGAAGAGGTCAATTTAGGTTTGATTCCGACTGTCTTCTCTTAAGTTATTTTTTAATCAAAATTCATTTCTAAAAAAGAAAGGTTTGCGAGAATGTGAAAAATGGAGTGTTCAAATTTTCAAACCATGGTTCTTAAGAAGGGTTTTTATTTACACCAAATATTGGTGCCCCCAATAAAATTAGTCAATTCAAGGGCAAAACTAAAAACTCGCTTTAGAACATGTATCGGTTCAAATGTTCCTTTTGTGGAACTGATAAGTTTGAATTCGAAAAATAAGCAACTTATTATCGAAGAGAATGATAATTTGGAAAAAATGGTTTCAAAAACTCGTCTTCCACAAACTTTATATCGTAATTGGTTTTACGAAAAGGAATGGGCCTTGACGTTCAATCAAAATCTTCGTTAGTTATAACGTCATCATCGTCATGCATGAAATCTGTGACATTCATCAAAAAGCCTATCAAGGGACCTAGTACTCCTCGTGGTTATAATATTCGAGCTAAAATATTAGTTCCACCTAACGCTCACCTGTTTAAACTTCCGGTTTTGGTTCATGTTTACGCTGGTCCTGGATACAATTACGTCACAAATGATTTCAACGTTGGCTGGGATCAATTTCTCGTAACGAATCGATCAGTTGCAGTCGTATTCATCGATGGTCGTGGTTCTGGCTCATCTGGAAATCAACAACGATTTGCTGTTAACAGAAAATTAGGGAAATATGAAATCATCGATCAGTTACAGGTGAATACTTGACGAACATAAACTGTAGCCTACAGTCTGTAGGTGTTTGAGATTAGACTGGGTGAGATTCAATGATTTTTCGGAAGCATTGTTTGTACTAAGCACCGGTGGTCCAAGGACCATGGACCATGGTGTATAGGATGTTCGACTATATCAAAGAAAAAAAGGTGATTATTCGAGTGTGAGCTTTTTCAGAAAGTTAGCGTGATGATCGAGATGAATCTAATTGTTACACGTGTAACGAATATCTAGATTGAATTCCGAAGAAGTTATTTTTAAGAGGCCACACATTTTAGGTACCGGGTCAAATAAGGGGTTTTCGGTTACGAGGAATTCATCAGTGCCAAAATTCCGGAGGATTTTCGGTTTTATTCTTGAATTTCTTCCTAACATATCTAGATTAGACTGAAACTTTCAGGGTGTTGAAAAAATTTGTTCGGATGACGATTTGAGCGAGATTCTCGATTGTAATAAAATTGCAATTATGGGATGGAGTTATGGAGGGTATGCATCTGCGATGGCATTAGCAAGAGAAGATTCGCCATTTCAATGTGGCATCAGGAATTGATAACAGAAGATTTAAAGTGATATAAAGGTATACAAATCTAAAAAAAAAAAGTGGTAGTACTGTGGTACGCTAGCTGTGATAAAGAGTCCTCTGAGACTCCTCTTTAATATCTTATAGCCAACATTCGTTCGACATTATTTTTCACTCCGAAGGGTGAACCCCACTTTATCCGCCAAGTTGGAAGCTCCAACAGGAGGTTTTTTACACCTTGGCATAATCACGTTTTGTAGACTGACCTACTGGTAATATCTCTTTAAAAGCGTCGCACCTGTTGCTGATTGGAGACTGTATGATTCAGTTTATACCGAAAGGTACAACGTCGAACTAACTAAGGTAGATAAATATAATAATACCATTAAAGGTACATGGGGGATTATTTCGAAAACAAAGAATGGTACGATCAAGATAGTTCTTTGATTTATGATCATGATCCGCTTACGTCCAAGGATTTGCTACGCTTTCTCCGAATTTATCATGGTTTTATATGGAATTACATGAATTTACCGGATCGGAGTACAGCTCAGAAAAGGCATCTTTACTGCACAAATATAATAAGAAATATTTTCTTATTCATGGAACTGGCGATGATAATGTTCATTTTCGTCATGCGGCTCTCTGGGAGCAGCGGCTAATCGAAGCAGGCATTTTTGGCTTAAATGAGTAATTTTAATGAGTCATTAAAATATCATCCGTGGCGCCTTGATGATAATCTGCATATTGAATTTCATTTCCTTTATTTTAGAGCAAAAATTTTTACCCGAGTTAAATACCCTTAAATGACTTTTGAGTCGAAATTATCTATGTTTATCTTCTAACAAATCCTCACTAAAGCAAAATGTAAGGCCTGTCAATAGAAAACCCATGAGTCATGGTCCATGACGTCTCGAAAAGGAAAAATAAGGGAAATGTGTCATGGTTTTTCTATTGACGGACCTTATTTTTATTTTGGCTTTTTTTGTAAAGTGGGGTGTGCGGCACACCGTGTGCCTTAATGATGGCCATTTTGTCTGGATTCCGCGTGGAACAGTTTAGAGACTGCGACCATCGGGAAAGCGCACCCCCACTTTATGCTCCTATTTTTGTGTCAATTTCGTTTTTCTATGAATTTAAAAAGCCACTTCAAGGTCATGAACATGAGCTTCAATTCTACACAGATGAAAATCACAGTTTGGCAAGCTTTGGATATGGACCACATTTGTTCAAGCGAATGACTCATTTTCTGGATGAATGTTTCGGCCGCAACATCTAATTCCTTCATTTACAGACCATTCAAGACTTGATGCATTTGCTCGAGGGTAACAAATCACTGAACTAAGTTGGTGTCATTTTGAAAAAAACACTTTTGTTACCTGCCACCAACATAAACACCGCTAATGTCTGGTAGTGATTGATGAGTCAACAAATATGATGAATAAATTCACAAGACTATTTTACTGGCATATCCTGTACATTCCACATTTTCATGGAAATAAATTCGAATTCGATCCGTTCTGTAACACTATAAAGTTACTGTTAGTAACCCGGTTACACATTAGAGTGGAAAACGCGATATAGAACTTGCACACTTTTGAGTGGAACACTTTCAAATGATTTCGCATGTGAAGTGTGCCACTCTTATGTGTGCCCCCCTATAGGAGATTGGCTATAATAACGCGATCAATGCATCCGTAGACAAACTCATCCTGCAGCATGCCACCACAAATCACATTGAAATTAGAAATTGAAGAGGTTATTGAGACCAAGAAGCACCTGAGATGAAAAAGTTCTGAATTTTGGATACCAAGGGTGCCAAAAGTATCTAAATGTGTCAATAGAAGCTCATCTCCCATGGCGAGATATTGTTCAGTTTCATTAAAACAATGGAGCACCTCAAATTTTTATTTTCTCAAGTTTATTTGACTAATAATCGAATCCGAATGGGTCGTTTTTTTAAATTAGTTTGATGTCATTTGTCACCAGGGAGTTAAATCATTTCCGATCTAGGATACCCGGTCAAGTTCAACTCATATGTACGAACTTGAAAATTTGGTCGGCTGTGTGGGGCATGTGACTCACAGTCGGTGTTAAACCGGCAAATCGTTTGAGAAACTTTCAGTCAGTTTAATTTGAACGATACAAGTCATGGTCTATCATTGATAGACTAGCTACTAGATCAATCAATGCCACGGTTATGGTCAGAAGAGTGTCTGAGTGTTCACATTTTCTAGAAAGTATTTCTGTTCTTCATATAAGTACTTAATAAAAATTTTCTCTGATTGAAATCAAATAAATGATGGTGGTAAGGAGGTAGTAACGGGGGCTTCTCCCAATGTACCAGCGTGCACCACCCCCTCTTGGTTCTACTTCTTCATCAACTCGGAAACCCAATCCGAAAATTAGAAGCTCGCGAGTTAGAAATCCAATCACTGCTTTTCAATTTTTTTGAAATTAAAAACCAAGAGACAAAATTTGTAAAAGAGAAATAGCCGAACATAATACAAATCGAACCATAACGGACTACGGATCGAACAACGGAAATCACTCCCAATCGGTCAGATCAGATTGATATTATAGGGCAGATTCCAAGTATGACTTCGGAAGATCCCGGCATGGCAGGATATCCTGGCATCTGGGGAGCACCTGCTGGGACAACTTATATGTATCCAGGTTAGATTAATGATTGATTTTATATTGCATCTCATTAACATGGAATAATATTTATAAATTAAAGATTTAAACTAGACTTGCCGTTTATAGATTTGGAATTATAATTTATAAAACCTCTTTTGTTACAAAGATCCACATATTCGAACATCGGCGACTTTAGCTCAAACCTCGGCCGCTTTGGGCCAAACATCGGCCACCTTCGAGCCAGCATCTGTCGCTTTGACCCAACATCGACCGCTTTCGATCGTCCTATCAGGGCCCCTTATTCAGGGAGGCACAAATTTCCTTGAACCCTACCTTGTATAACATGGTTCATTTAACAAAGAGTGTTAAAAAGTATTTTAAAATTTTTGTATATGATAGATTACGAGATTAATTCTAGATTAATGATGATGTCATCAGGGCGTTAAGGACATTTTAACAATGATTGATTAAAAAAAACAGAATTTGAGAATCTGATAAAGATCATTAATTAGTTCTGGACACTTGTCCCACGAAGGACGTTTTCGAGTTTTCCTCGTTTCTAGAATTTTAGATTCAAAAAGTGGATTTCGCTCGTTTTTTTAGATGAATTATCGGTAAAATAATTTTAGGTTCATCTGCAGCAAGCGCAAACAATGCATTTTCATCTTCATATCCATCAACAGCCCAGACCGGAAATCCTAATTCGGCGCAAACGCCAACAGCGCCACCACCAGTGAATGGTTCAAATGTTGTGCCACCGGCAGTACATCCGGGTGAATATATTCAACCAGCTAATAATTATTATCCAAATCAAGGACAATACTATCATCAAAGGGACTTTGTTAAAATTTATAAAATGTTACATTACCAAGTTGACAGTTTCAATCACACGTTAGCGGACAGTACTGTCCTTGTCGCGTTTTTGTCTTGTTATTCCAGAAAATCCTGTCCAGTGTCTCTCCTTTCTCTGGATTCTGTCCATTGTCCGGAGTATGTCCGGATTTCGCGAAAAAAAGTCTGTCCGGGCGGACAAGGACAGGAAAATGCTGTCCGGATTTGCAGTGTCCTTGTCAACCGACGTCTGATTTTAATCGCTCAAATTCGTTTTTAACATTGAAAAGTTATTACATTCCACCTCAGCCAGCTCTAACAGCAACGACGGGCTCTCAGGTAACTTATCAGCTCCAAGATCCACCAACAGAAGCAATGGGTGAGATAAAATATACAATCGACGAAACGGATCGACGTCGTGGAGGAAAAAAATCAAAAAAGAATCGAGTCGATGGTGTCGACGTTCCTGAAAATGAAATCGAAAGGCAAAGCTTTTTATCAAGATCTAGCTCGGGTTGATTTTTCTAATGGGGGCCTCTTTCCGATTGCCAATATTCGATCAGCAAAGAGACTACCTAGGGTACGGCCATCGGGAAGACGCACCCCACTCTATCTGCTACCATGATTGAGCACTTACGGAACATTGTTAAATGATAAAAACCATTGAAAGAGTCTTCATATGGGATTTAGATGAAACAATAATTATTTTTCATTCCTTGTTGACAAATACTTATGCAAATAATTTTGGAAAAGATGTTCATGCGGCACTTCAACTTGGATTGCGTATGGAGGAACTCATTTTCAACCTATCAGATAATCACCTTTTTTTCAATGATCTAGAAGAGTGTGATCAAGTTCACTGTGATGATGTCGCTGCAGATGATAACGGCCAAGACTTGTCAAACTATAATTTCCATACGGATGGTTTCAGAAATGCAAACGCTGCCGGTAAGCATAATTGTATTTTCAGGGTCAAATTAGGTCACCAAAGGTCTCCTTTTTCTGCGTATGACTTCTTTGATATCAAGAAACGGATTTAAAATAAGTTTTAAGAATATTCAGGTGCGATAATGCTCGGACCGGGTGTCAGGGGAGGCGTTGATTGGATGAGAAAACTGGCTTTTAGATATAGAAGAATAAAAGAGATTTACGAAGCTTTTAAAGAAAATGTTCCAGGTAAAATAAAGATTATTAAAAAAAAGCTAGGACGAAATCCTAGCTCTGGTTCGATCTGTGTGACAGTCCGGTGGTGAGCCATCTTAATTCGCTAAAATCTAGAATTATGTTTAGGACTTTTGCAAGGAAATGGTTCAGCGCCAACGATTGCTGAACAGTGGATTCAACTAAGGCACGAAATTGAAAACTCAACTGATAATTGGTGTACATTAGCATTAAAAGCCCTTCGCAATATTCATCAAAGGTAAACAGACCCACGAATAAAATTGAAGAAAGAAAATCCAGTCTAGTCATTATCTTTTTAAATTCGTTGTTTTCAGACCAGGTTATGTTAATGTAATGGTAACGTCAACAATGCTTGTTCCAGCTATAGCAAAGACCTTGCTTTATGATCTTGGCGGTGTATTTGACATCGAAAATATATATTCGGCAACGAAAATAGGAAAGGAAGCATGTTTCGAAAGAATTATTCAAAAATATGGAAAAAATGTTACTTATGTTTGCATAGGAGATGGAAGAGAGGAAGAAGTTGCAGCAAAAACGGTAAGACTAAATGCAAGACAGGTTCAATTCTAACCGTTCAACCAGGGGACGACCGTTCCCTGAGATTTTAGGGATGAGGACAGGAGAATCACTCAACGTCTTCAAAACTGACATATTTTTAGCACAATGTTCCATTTTGGCCAATATCTACGCACAACGATTTGATGGCACTTCACCAGGCTCTTGATCTCGAGTTTTTATGATACATCAAATATTTCTGTATAATACCTTGAAACTGTAATAAAGCCCATGATTTCAAAACTAAAAAAACTTTGTCAGAAGTGGGATTCGAACCCACGCCTCCAATTGGAGACCAGAACACTCATACGCTGGATCAGCGCAAGTTAGACTTGAGTCTGGCGCCTTAGACCGCTCGGCCATCCTGACATATCACTTATGTTCGTTTTAATACTTTATGAACGTCATTATAATGTAGCGGAATACAAATAGAAACTTTGAAAATTAATATTTTAGAAAATCGTCCGTTTTTGAAAATTTTATAATCACGACTTAAATTAAAATCATTGATATTCTCCAAACGATGACTTCGCAGAGAATATATTTTATGACAAACATCATGTGATACATATATATGCATGACAAATATGCAGAAAGACTTCGAAAATTGGTGATAATCGATTTATTCCATTGATTTTACAAAGGATTTAGGATAATCTGTCGACCCGATAAGAATCTTAAACTTTCAATAATCATTGAAATTATATTTTAAAGGTGTTGGTGGTGATTTCCAGTCTTCAATTTGATCTTGAATAACTTTATGATCTCTTTGAATTCGAATTTTGATTCTGTCAGGACGAAAGTTTGAATCATGAACACCACGAAGAACACGAAGTTTACAGCCAATCAAATCACGCTTAGGATGATAATATAATAAGACGCGAGAATGTTCGACAATATTGTGCTGCTCAAATGGAATGTAAGCTGAAAATGAATTATTTGTAAAAGTGCTTAATAAATGTTTGAGGCGACTTTATGAAAATTAAAACTGACCTATACGAACGGCACCATTGGCTAATCTGACTTTACAAACTTTTCTGTTTCCGGAATTTGGTTTTGTTGGTTTCAATGTAAATGACTTCAAAACCATACCTTAGGAGATTATTCAAATAAGCGAATAAATTTTAACCTTCTTTATAGCCTATAATTTATAGGCTATAAATTATAGGCCCATAAATAATTTATACGCCCATGACAAAATTTTTTAACGTTGACTATTTTGGTAAAATAGGAATAAAGGTCCCTGAAATAAATTTTTGGTCGTTCATAAGTTTTCTTTTTCTTGCTTGATTTCTAGTGATTCTCCTCAGTTCCGCATGATGCCGCCATGACTCATCGTTGTATTTTCTGACAAAATCTTGGATGTCACCAAGATTGGTTCCTTTTCTATAATTTACGATAGAATTGGATAGATTCTCTGGGAAAGAACTTACTTGAAATGCCTGACTCTTGGATGAGTTTTCGAGTAAGGGTGCCCAAATGATTTCTTTTTTCTAAGCCATAGATGGCGCTCTTGCTGTTGAGTAACTGACAGTGCTCTGATTTGATTGGTCAATAAACTGACAGGATTGACGGATTCGATTCTGCAAACATTTATTGGTTTAATTTTCTGTAAGATGGACCGTGACCCAAGCCGAAACATTTTCTTAATTTTTTTCAGATTTATTTTTGAACAGAATGATTTATGATAACGTACGTAGGCGAACCAATCACGAGGATTCGTTACGAATACGTAGGCAGGGAAATGAGTCTTGAAGAAATAATGAGAACTGAAGAAAATAGACTGAAGAGTTAAGATTGTCATGAGAATGACTCATACGATGAAGTCTTTTCGGGTAGCTGAGCCTGGGCCGTTGCATTGACCAACCTCCAACTTTTGATAATCAATATAATCAATAGAATCGTCACTCGGAGCGACACCTATTTCATATTCACCGGGTGGCAATAATCGCCAATATTCACCAATTTCAGTTGTGGTTATCCCATGATTGTTGCCCTTTATCAGAATTATCGCACCTTTGATTGGTCGACCAGATTTGTCCTGGACAAGACCATAAACACCACAATGAACCTAAATAGTAATGAAGATCCAGTAAAAAGTGTTACGCTATGAAACTTACGTGATTCATGTAATTGAGCAAAGCGGCTTTATTTTCGGGCCAGTATTTTGGCAAATCCTCATCAGTAGGAAATTTATCACATCCTAAAATTATCATTTTAGAAGATTTCTAGTTTTTCCAATTTTTCGATGGCTTTCCATCACTCCAAGAACGATAAACCTTATTGATAATCGATAAGTATAAAATGAATTTCAAACCTAATTCTAGAGTGATTTCGAAGCAATTTGAAGAAAGATAATTATAATCTTGCATTCCACCCGGGACGGAGTACCAATGAGCTCCATTTGTTATCCCATCTTCAAACTTTTCGCCGGCATCGCACGCTTGATTCGGTTTTGACATCCTAGAGTGCGATTGGCTGTATGCTTTAGTCAAAAATTTGAAAGTTGCATCATCGGGTGATTCTAAAAATAATCGCTTATTCTTGTCTCGAGGTTCAAATCGAGACTTACTTTGATAATGACCAGACATCTGGCCGTTACAACTAGCGTCGTATGGATAGTTTGCGACAAGGTCACCACCATGAAGATTTGCTGACAATACAAACGGATGACGACTGAAAAAAACAATAATTGCTCATAAATTATGAATGATAAACTATGAGGTAATGGAAACGGTGCACAAAAATCAAACCTTATCCAGTTCATGACAGCTACAGTCTCGGGTTGTGGATCTGACATTCTTTGATCCTGTGATTTTCGGAAAGCCAGAACCTTTTATGGCTTCAGGTTTTGGTTTTCTAGTCTTTAGACTACAGAATATACCATTTTGAATTTTTGAAACCACGCCTGAGTAAGATGATCAGATCGTAGTCCAGTTGGTAATAAGCAAGCCAGTTTGTCTAAATTTGGGAAATCTCTATTGAGATCAACATTATTTGCATTTTTTCGGCCAAGAACATATGGTTTGGGTGTAATGTCCGAATTATATGATTCTTCGTAACCATCTGGATTCATTGAAGGCAAAATATGGATTCGAGTTGAGTTGATTAGACGGTTAATGTCGGGATTTCCATTTTTATACTCTGTAAATGAATTTTAACTGAGTTCAAAATAAGTCCTAATTTATGGTCCATAAGTTAAGCCAAATAAACCTTTGCAAATGTAATGTGAAAGCCAAAGCAAAAGTTCTTTACCAACAACTTCATTTCCATGCATGTTTCCAATATATTTGAACTCGGGTTTGAGTGGTTCGTGATGACCAACGGCGGTTGAAAACTCCAATACCAGCAAATCACGGCCTTGGACAGACGTTCCAATAGAATAAAGTCGAGTTATTTCTAAAAAAATATTCAGAGCTCTTGTTTTCTTCAATTTTTAACAAAAGACGCTTTTGATGTGACCAGTCAATACTCAAAACTGTAATAATACGACACCAATGAAAAAGTAAATCATTTTCATCGATATGATCCTTCGAGTGTTGAAACTAACCTGGACAGGTGTACTTGATGAGCTGTAAGTATTCTCTCATTTCTCGAAACGAATGGTTTCTCATATCCAAATACTTTTGGCCCAGGACCCCGACAAAGGCCCAACATAACAGAAATTTCATCCCCATTTCTATGTAAATAAAAAAATGAATGAAAATACGAGTGCACGGATATGAACTTGATAAAGGAGGTAATAATTACAAGCTTGGTTATGAACTATTTGAATCAGTCGAGTTATCTTAAAAAACCGGTTTTAGTCAGAATAGTCCGTTTTCTCTCTGTTTGGGGAGTGGGAATCAGAATGAAGAAAAAGAGGAGAATGGAAACACGAAAAAAAGATAAATTTATTGATTTTTTTGCTGGACTTGGCTTGTCACACCATACCCCTGAGAAGAAGACTTTTATTCGAATTCAAAGTTTATATCCAAGTACAACTAACTACATTTGATCTATTTTGACTGAAATATGCCATCTAACGATTGTATGATCGAAGTAGGTTTTTAATGAATTTTGACATGATTCCTGTAATTCATCATAACTTGGTGGAGCATCATTTTGTGGCGGTGGTGCACTAGCTCCATTAAACGTATAAAATCCTGTATTTGAATCATATACACCAGCACCAGCTGGAGGAATACCAGTGTATGATGGAGGTGGTGGAGGATAAATACCACCCATTGTGAATGGATCGCCAGTCATAGGATTTATCATTGTGGGGACCGGTGCAATCACCGGCGGGTTTGAGGCAGTCTTCAAGACATTTTGACCAAATTCTATTGCACCACCATGATTGAAATCTAGTCTGAACTGGGCCGATCCCTGCCAACCGCCTAAAAGTTCAGATATCAACTTCTGAGTCAGAGTGATTTGAAGTGTTTTTAAAATCCTACCGCCAGGAGCAGCATTGACATTTCCAATAATATGATTTTGACCAAACATTGGTTGTTTCAATTCAAGATTTTTTATTGTTGAAAATGGCATTGAGAAATCGCGGATTGCACTTTTTGTTGAATTTGCAAGGAAAATCACCTTGAACAAATAATATAATTTTGTTATTTAGTTCGGAGAGTGGACTTGTTCTGGTCAATGATCCTTGTTTATTCTGAGACTTACCCGTTTATTCGTGAGCATTACTTTTCCTTCGCATTTAGTCTTCATAATATCGCATGAGTAAGTCATATTTTTGAAAGTCAAAATAACGTGTTTTCTAGTATCCAATACACCCTCTCCTGAAGGTATATTGGCTACATTTGTTGATCCCGGCTGTGTATTATACGCATTGATAGACATTCTGAATAATGGTGGTTTGATGAATATTATAACTTTTATAATTTTTATTGTCTTTTTCCGCCTTTTTTGGCACGACCCATGGGACCGTTCCCAAATTTTTTGGCTCCTTTTTTCTGTTTGCTCTTTGGTTCCATGCTAATCACTTTATCAGCAGCCGCGTTCGCATTTAGTTTCGGGTTTTTCTTACTCATCACATCCAATATCTGCATTTGATTTGCCTAGGATATCATTTAGAATTCAATATTAAAGGTGAATTTATAAGTTGAGTTGAATCCTCGAAAAGTTTTTCGAACATTTACCTTTTCATTCTTATTAAAAAGCGAGTCAAATTTTCGTTTTCCTCCAATTTTTTCTTTCTTTTCGCCTTCAACTTGCTTATCGAAGTTCCCTAAACTAGCAGTTGATTTTTTCGCTCTTCGAAATGATGTTCGAAGTTCTTCTTTTGACTCCTTTTTAAATCCTTTCATATTACGAGCTTTTATTGGTCATAAAACTCTTAGAAAAATCATAGAAAATCACATAATTCGTTGGGTGGATAAGATTCGGATATTCTAGAACAGCCGACAAAACTGAAAACAAAGCCTAAATCAGTTTAGTTTACCGAGCACCCAACCATGGTAAGTTCTGGTTAAGAAATTATCTTTAGAGTTAAAAAGATGATAATCGTTTTTAAGGAGGGATTGGATTCGATAAAGATGCGACATAAGGTCAGCGCGTCTGTTCGTAAAAACTATATGACGCTGCGATCCGATTTGGCCGCAAAAGAAGAAACCGTTTTAGAAGAATCTGGGATTGTTCTTGATCCGGTCAGAAACCGTGTCCCAGACGATCTCAAAACTAAACCAGACATGAAATTATTACTCAACGATCTCATAAATGAGGCTTACAGGTACGTCAATGAGTACTAGTGTTTGCTAAGCATGGTTCTTTAGCGACTATTCGAAAGCAATGATGAACTTAATAACCGACCAAACTGAAGAAGATGTTGAAAACGATTTCCGAAAGTTCAGACCATAAAAAGTAAATATTACATGCTATTATGACTTGATGTGTACCGTTACACTTCATACTGTATGAATCATACATTATGATTCAAATATGATCATCAAAGATAAAATAAACATATGACCATTCCTATATTTTTCAGTCTTGCTGTTTCATTTTTGTCTACTCGTTCTTTTTTATCCCGTCTTTCTTTGGTCCATGGATCAATTTCTCCGTCTTCACCATCTTTAACTTCCCGGACCCAATCTTTGCTTTCGCCATTTTTATTCAACTCCTAAAATATTGGATCTTTACTCGGAACCTAGGTGACAAAAACACGAACCTTTGCCTTTTTAGCAGACATGTAACCCCATCTGGGTTTCCACGATTTTGTAACTTCGCACCAGACCATTCTGGATTTCTTTTTCTTTGCGTTTATTCCCTTCTGTTTTGCAAACGCTTCCCATTTTGTCATTGCTTTCTTTTTTGGTAATGGCTTCTCACGTGGACATGCAAAAGGACCATCGTAATCTCGTTCTGGCAGTTCTACAACTATAGCATCTTCGATAACTGAAAATAAGTATTAAAGATGTGTTTCAATCGTCATTGTTTCACAAAACCTGATCGTTCAAGTTTCTTTCGGTCAAACAACTGATTAAATATAAGCTGAGCATTATCACGTGCTAAAGCATCAAGTTTTTCTCGTTCATTCAGTTTGAAACTAATCTGATCGCCATCGAATACTACCAAGTCCTTCAGGCCAAATTGAGGATCAATAACTTTATTGACTTTACAGGGTTTGTCATGACATGATAGAAAAACAAAAAGACATATCCGCCAATACAGTGGGGTGCGTTTTCCCGATGGTCATTTCGCCCATCGTCGAATGGCCATCGAGAAGGTGCATTCCAATATATGAGAGATTGATTCGATTTTCAAAAATTTATTTTAACCATTCCTGATATTGATTTCAATTGAGTCTCGATTTTTTCATTGATGTCTGTTAATACCGAATTCATTCTAAAATCATATTTCGAAAAAATATTATAAACGGAATGCGTTCTATTTCAGCATAGATTTTTCTTTCTGTTTTATTAAGTTTTCTGCTCGAACGATTGTGTTTTCGTGGTGAGTCATCATCATAACTTGGAACTGAACAAGCCATTCTGTCACATCTTCATGTGTTATAAAACCTGCTAATTCATCTTCTTCCAAAGCGCTGGATAAAATCTGATTCAACTCTTGATTTAATAAATTGTCGAAACTCGTTTTAAATTTTTTGAAGGATTCTTTGGTGTCTTTGATATTTTTCTTTTTGGTCCCAGTCGTTACGGGAGGCAACTTTATTGTTATCAAATCATTTTTATCGGATGCAACTAAATTATTCTTTCTGCATGTAACAAGGATTGGCGACACTAAATCAGACATGCCGGCAACTGAAACAGCAACTTTATTTCCAGATACGACAATTTCTGCGACATCACCAAGAGGATATTCGTCTCCATCCCAATTAATAACAAGATTCTAATGAAACATTATGGTAAATGCGTGGGTAATCAGGTATTGTGCATACAGTATGCTGCATACCTGTATATTCTTATCAGTCCAACCTCCACCCAATCCTTTAATCTGATTCCAAACTGGTTTGAATAATAATTCATATCTTTCTTTGAAATCGTCGTGTTCAAAAACACCAGAATTGGATTCGATAAAAAAAATTGTAGGCGGTTCAATAGGCTTCCCATTAAATGCAAATTGAAGTTTTTTCCCTTTTGTCATTTTTCGAACATCTGGTAAATTATACGAACTTTTGTATTCAAGAAATAAGACTTGCGCGGCATTCAAATTTTCTGAAATTGGTTATTTTGTCGTTTTTTACAATACTAAAATTTTTACTAGAAAAAACATTGCCGACATACAGATTCTTGTAAGAAACAAGAATGAAAATAACCGTTACTTTTTCCCTTTTTTGATTATGACTTTCTGCTGTAGGTTTTCTCTTGAACGATACTGGTGTAGTACTTAGTCTAGTAAATTGAATGACATTTTGTCTTCGGAAATAAGGCCTAGCCAATATTCGAAACATTTTATTAAAATCTTCTTTATTCTCTGAATAAGAGCGATGAGTAATAGTGAGTCATCATTTCGAGATAGTCACTCAATTCGGAGGGTTCTCTAACACGAATCGTTTTCGAGCCAGATTCGAGCCAAAAAAATGAATTTCAATCAGCCTCAAGAGAGAAACAAGAGAGAAATCAGTTGTCGCTAAATCAGTTGACTTTGAACTTTATAAAACTAGAAATATAGACCAAATGAATTTAGACCAAACCAAAAATCTGAGAGAAAATGGAACATTTGGAAGTCCGAGATTCACCCGGCAAAGGTTATTTTAAACTAATACTTTTGTTTTTACAGGAGGAAAACTTTTCGTGATTTTTTACTAAAATTATTTTTATATAAGTATTCTTTTCGATTAAAAATATAATAAATCATGTTTATTTAATAATTGTGATAATACCCTTTGGGACAGAACTGTTTTGTAAAGGAGAGTAAGGAGAAATATGGTTAGTGCTGCAGAAATTTTACAAAACAATTATGTCCTAGACGGTACTACATTAATATTGTAACATTGTAAACGTCATGTCAATTATAAAGTGGGGTTTGTGGTGACTCTGTCCCAGCGAGCGAGGTCGTGAGCGCTCTATTCTTACTATTTTTGTCGGATGATTTGGATAGAGTCAGGACGAACCTCACTTTAGTTAATATCTTCGGATTTGCACCGTGTTGTAAGTTTATTTGACTCGAACTCGTCAAAATAACAATTAAAAAATGAGTCCAATTTTGTATTGCAATAAATATGAAATGATCTGTGGATGTTTTTGATGAGCTTGTGACTGGGTCTAAATATTGTTCTACTAAAAAAAGTTGTAACGCTTTTCTCAGGTCGTGGTCTGTTCGCCACCAAAGACATCGATATTGGATTCACAGTCCTGGTCGATCAACCATTCGCATATGCCCTGACCAAGTCACAGAGACGTAAAAGATGTGATTATTGCACTGTTCTTAATGACAAACTCAAGAAATGTACCGCTTGCAACCTCCAATTTTACTGTAATGCCGTAAGTCTTCAAATATTTAATGCGGAATCTTTTGTAACATCTCAACCTAGAAATGTCAAAAAGCCGCTTGGCAATTGGATCATCACAAAGACGAGTGTAAAGAATTGAAACAAGCCAACAAACTCGGCGATGATATGAATGTAATGATTGGAAGAATTTTGAGAAGATTAGAAAGAGAAAACGGCGATAATGATACTTGTAAAACTCTCGATGGAGATTTAATCTCATTCACTGATTTAGAATCAAACTATGATAAATTGAATAAGGTATTATTTGAAAAAAAAACAGTAGTCTCAGTAGTAATATTCACTTTAAAGGACCAACAAGAAGATGTTGGAATTTTTCTTCATCAATTTCAAACTGTACGCCGTCGTCCAATTCCTATCTGTGTAAAAAGTGCTCGTAAAATGCTCGATCTTTGTGCTCAAGTTAAGAATAATCAATTTGCTCTTTGTGATGAAGTTATCAACAGTGAAGTTGGGTCAGCTGTTTATCTCAATGCTGCCATGTTGAATCACTCTTGCAGACCAAATGCTTTTCCAATCTTTGAAGGAAGAGAACTTCAAATTAAAGCTCTTAGACAAATCAAAAAAGACGAAGGTATTATTTTGGACGAGTATTTTTTATTTTTTCAATGGTTGTTAAACAGGTGCTCATAAGTATAATATTTAGAAATCTTCATTTCATACTCTGATTCAAAGCTGACGACTGCTGAGCGACAAGAAGCTCTTTGGAACATTTTCCGATTCAAATGCACATGTCCACTCTGCACAAAACCAGGACTGGTCATCGATCAAAATAAGATGAAGGACTTAAAAGGTACCTTGATGATCAATTTCATATATAATATAATATGATATATGTCGTTATAACTTCATTTGAGGAAATGTTCTTCCCCCTGATCACCATTTGATTAAATCTGCTACAACTGCTCTTTCGGATATGCAAGAGTTTCGTGAAAAGCAAGAATGGAAATTAATGTTTGAAGCTGCAGATGGATGGATTCAACGAAATATTCTTCCCGACACTAATGTGTAAGTCTTTTGAATCTATGTATACAGCTATTTATTTAATTTCAATTCCGACTCTGCGTCGGGGATAGAGTCTCCGCCTATGATTCTTAACGTTGATTGGAATGGAATCTCCATTACCCTTAATTTATAGCTTTTGGCTTCGTTTTCTCGAACAAGCTTTTGATGCGGCCATCGAATTCGAGCAATGGGGAAAGGCTATTGAATGGGGTGCACGGATTATACCAGCATATAAGTTGGTAAGTAAACGACTACACAGACTTTGAAGCTCTGTTTGAACTGTGATAATATTGCTGTCATTTAATATATATTTAGATTAACAATTTTATTAATTTAGTTTTATGGAACTGAACATCCATTCTTGGGACTTCATCTAATGAAGTTTTCAAAAGTTTTGATCAAACTTGAAAACAGAGAAGAGGTCGAAGAAATGCTCCGCGTAAGTGAACAAATATTAGTCATATTATACGACTCATATATAATATGACCGCATTTGAGCATAAATTGACTTGTCTTGTTAGAGGTCCTTCGGAATCATGTCAATGTTCTATCCAGAAAGCCACCAACTTCGAAGTGATCTTCATGAACTGATTCTTATTTCTCACGAGCTAACATCCACACCGGAAGACAAGGCTCGGCTTCAAGAAAAGATCGAAGAAGCAAAGAGATCTGCCGAACACGCCGAACTCAACAAAAAAGTCAAAAAGATTAATTTGAATAAGAGAATTGGATAGATTCAAAGTTTGAATTTCAAAAAGTGCCTTTTGACCAAAATCCATTTTAGGAAATATCTTTTTTACCTGATTTTATATCTTCAAGCTGAATCTGAATTCACTGTTCTTCATTGTGACTGCACAACAGAATAACCTACCTCGGTTTCTTATCTAATAATTTGAATTTTAGAGAGTCAAAATTGGAAGGAAATTTATTTTTGTAATATTTATGAAAAGCAAAAATGAGCGCAAGAAATAAAGGAAATAAGGGTAACTCTAACCGAAACCACCGCTCCAACACTACCAATAACCAGTCTAATAAGGTAACATTTACTTTATTTATAGCAGAAATAACCCTTGTTAAGTAATCAAATATAAGTTATATTATTGTATATTATATAACTAGACTAAAAAAATAAGTGAGCAGAAGGTTATATTTGATTTCTTAATATGTGTTACAAGAAGAATTACTTTTTTGTTTCATAATCTACAAAACTTTCAGAATATGAATCGACGCAGTAATCTCCCAAACCCAAACATGCAAGGAATCTATGCTAATAAAAGTATGTGTCACGCCCTAACTGCTCTTGTTGGAGCGAAATGTACTGTAAGAACAAAAAATGAGGAAAATACGTTTGAAGGTTTCTTTCATTGTTTCTCGCCAACAATGGATATTATCGTCTCCGCAGCTCACAAGGTAATTATTTTCAACCGTCCTGAATAGGTTATTGTTATAGCTGTATATTTTCAAATATGATTATAATAGTAAAAAGGGATCTCTGTTCTTGAAAGCTATAAACTTTCCCGAACTCGAATATAAGAATTTATGAAAATGTCGTTCAAAATATCTTTTAAGGTAAATAAAGGTGGCGGCGATGTTCCCTTGAAAAATGAAATTATTGACGATATGATTTTTCCGATTGAAGAAGTTGTTTCATTTTCATTTGAAAATACTGATTTGTCATATGCTATTGAAGACTCATTTACAGATAATGCAATTTCTACAAAGGTATGCAACCAAACAATTTATGAAAAATATAAATAGATATTAAATGAGTATCTATAATATCTTTATAAGGATCAATGTAAAATTGACACAAATGAAAAGTACAATAATTTGCAAGAATGGCAGCCAGATTCTGGTGATGATATGGAAATTGACGGAGATTTGGGAGAAGCGTCATCTAGAATGGCTGGTTCTGGATGGACTGCTGAGGAAATGTTTAATATAAATACAAAACAATTTGGTGTGAAAACTTCATATGATTCAAAATTAACCGAATATACAGTTGCGCTTAAAAAGGAACAGATTGAAAACTTAATGCAATTCTAACATTTTAATATAGATTACATTTTCTCATTCTTTTACAGGAGGATTGTACTTCCGAAAGTGTCCGCCGAGCACATAATTTGGCACGTGAGATTGAATCATCTGCGAATTATCAAATAAATGTTCGTCATGAACTTGACGAATCTGTCGATGATGAAACCAAGTTCAGTGCAGTCGATGAAAATGCCACTTCGAATGATCAAAAAGGAAAATATATTCCGCCATCACGTCGAGAAGTAGCACCAACACCACCACTAAATGGTGCAAAGTCGGGTGGTGCTGGTGTTCCAAAGGGTGGTCCAGTACCAGCTGGTGGATCAACTGGTCAAGTGGCGGCATCTGGTGGACGAAATATGAGTAGAAATAATTCAGAAAGTGAAGGAAAGAATAAAAATAGAAATCAAACTTCTAATTCACAAAAAAATCAACAGTCAAATAGTCCAATGAGTGGAGTCAAAAGTGGAAAAGATGGAAAGAAAGATAACCGAAATCGTTCCTCCCCTATCAGCCAATCAAATAACTCCAAATCTCAGTCATCTAATCAACCTCGAGGTCCACAGCCACAACAGCCATCACAATCGCGACCATCACAACCATCGCAACAGGGAATGGCATGGAACAGAATTGCAGGCGGTGGCGCTAGTAATAATAATTCACCAGCAAGCCCAGTGACAGGAGCCACAAAGCGATCAACCAATCAGAACACAACCGCTAATAATCCTTCTCATAATGTTGATAATCGTAAAAAAACTGGAGAAGACTTAAAAAAGTTCTCATCCAACTTTCTTTTGCCATCCGATGAAAAGAATCCAAAATCAGATAATCAGACCCAAAATAATCCTCCAGAACAAAACCAAGGAGCTATCAGTCAATCCAATCAGTCGGTTCAAAATATGCCTAATAATTTAGGCCAATCCAATATGCAACAACAGTCTAATCAACCCCAGCAACCACAAACAAAAAGAAAAACTACACCTCCACCTGGTTTGGACAAAAAACAGACTGGTCCGCCACCTGGAATGTCACAAAAACAACCAGAACCACAAAAAACAGAAAGTGAAAAAGCTCCAGATACCCCCAAGGTAAATTAAAATTTTTGATCATTATGATAATGACATTATCACATTTTTACTCGGAGGAAATTTTTAATAAAATTAAGAAGACGGCGACTAAATTAAATCCAGAAGCAAAAGAATGGCGGCCAAACGTTTCAGCTCCAGCATTCAAACCAGGTGGATTTACTCCAAAGGCAGTTCAACAACAGCCACAACCAACACAACAACCCCAACCGCAACAAATGAATCCCCAATCTCCTCCAGGTAAAGCAAAATTAAAAAAAACATTTTTACTAGCAAGATTTTAGTGAACCAAATGCCACAACCGCAACAATATATCCCACCAGCTCCATATCATCAGCAACCAATTTACCCATACCCAGGCTATCCTCAACAGCCTGGTCAATTCGTCCCAATGCCACCACAACAAATTATTCACCAAGGTCAACCAGGTAATCTATAAGAAACTCTTACATATTATATAACACAACATTTAGTTCCTTATACAACGCAACAACCAATGAGTCAGCCGTCTGTCAGCCAGGCGCCAAATCAAGGAGGCCCAAAACCTCGTCCGGGCGGTCCTGGTGGCAGACCAGATCGTATAAGGAATCAGTTTAAAATCTTGACTTTCATAACCTTTTTTGATTATGTAATATTTTCGTGTTAAACCTTTTACGTAACCCCATTGAATAAACTAAAAGAAGGCATCCTCCTGGGCAAACCGGTTCTCCCCACAACCAGCCGATGGGACAGCCAGGGTTGATGCCTGGTGGACAACAAGTTGGAATGACTCAACCTAATATGTTTCATCCTGGGCAAGTGAATCCACAACAACCAATGATGTATCAACCCGATATGGTTGTACCTTCTATTCAACATGTTGGAATACAACAGAGAGGAGGATATGATCCACAATTCGGAAATTATCCACAGCAAATGGTAAGGAATGGCAAATTCTTGGATTGGTATCAAAATTTATTTTTAGGCACCACAGACGCCGACGAGTCAAGGTCCTGGTCAAGTTGTTTACCACAGCGGTCATCCAAGCCAACCTGGCCCGAATCAGATTCAGATGCAACCTGGTCCAGGCCACATTATCAGCTATCAAATTGGTGAGTAACAAATACTATTTGATATTTCTAAAATTATTTTTTAAGCTCAACCGGGTCAACAACCAGGAATGGCACCGACAATGGTCAATCATCCAATGTATGCTCCTCATCCTCCTCGACCACAACAAATGGCGCCTCCTGGTGGTCAAGGTGGATATCCTGGTCAGCCTGGACAGCATCCACAGCCTCAACACTGACCTCTCATTGGCTAAAACAAAAAGATCTGATAAAGTTCATATTAGGTTAAAATTAGGTCAAATTCCACTTCTGTCTAAAACTGGTTTAACCAGTTCGGACTGGTTTTTATTCGTGATCGTTCGTGCTCCTTCTAGTTTATGATAATTCAAACTGTACTACACAAGTACCACACCAGTACTCAATCGTACCTTGTGCCATTCGTTCTCCCTTTGGGGCATCCCGTCAGCCAATCATGAACAGCCACGAATCTCAACCTGTCCACACACAAAAAAACAGCTTCTAAGAAGTTTTATTTTTATACCATAATACTAGAGTGCCTTGATTTCGTTCAGAGGACCTATGATTATTACGTCATTATGACGTCATTACGTTTCGTTGGGCATAATTTTCTTCATTACAAACGCTCTGGACATGTTCAAAATCCACTCTTTAAAAAATCACTAAAAATATTTTTCGGCTTTTCTTCTGTTTTTCAGACGTCAAAAATTTGGCAATTTTACGTTTTTCAAGTTTATATATTTATGTTTGAGCCAATCAGCTTCGTCTTTTTGAAATTCGACAAATATGATTGGCCAACAAACCTCGATTCGGCTGATGGCCAAATTTCCGTCGTCTGGATCTCTGTAACTATATATAACGTCACTTATCGCCACCATGTGACGGTGCTTTGAACTCCTCTTGCCCAATCAAAAATGAATAATATGGGCCGCCCACACAAAAGCAATAATATACACACTGGAAAATCGCCAAAACCGATTCAAGATTTGAATTTTAGATGGTTAGAAATTGGGGAAATGGGAGATATTGTTAGATGCGAAGGACTGGGAGCGATTTCAATTCTGGATCTTGTAAATATATTATCAGAACCGAAGAAAAATCAATCAACCAATCAAAATGCGGGATCTATGCTACCAATTAAAAACCCTCAACGCCGTAAAAGTCTGACCGAAAAAACACGCCATGTGTGTCCGAAAGAAGGCTGCAAAAGATCATTTTGCTCACAGGTGGCGCTAGAGAATCACATGACTAGACATACACGAAAATATACATGTGATACGTGTAATAAAACATTCTCAGAACATGCAAAGGTAATTAAGTGTGGTCTATGCGGGATGACATTCGGAGACAGTCGGAGAGAGTCGGAATTGAAATTAAATGACGTCATACAATCGAAAATTCGATTTGAATCTCGTCTAAGTCAATGTCTTTTAGATTCACTATTATCTAAAATATCATAAAATTTCATATGAAATTCAAGTAGAACAAGTTCTCTTTCTAAGGAGAATATATTGGGTAAAGACTACCCTTAGAATATTTTGTCCGATTCTCCTGATTGTAGCCATATTTTTCGATACCAACTTGATTGTTATAATTTCCACTGATACCGTCACCGATACCCTAAATACTAGGGTATTTTTTCTGCAACCAATTTATTTTGAAATATCGATGTACTGTCACGCATCAATTGAAGCATTTTCTATCAGACAGATATGACAAGGCCAATAGTCTAGAATTCGTTTGAAGATATTATTTGAGGATTTCGATTATTATTCATATCGAGAAACCATTATATTTAGCTAAAACGACATCTTCTTGTTCATTCTGGTGAGCGACCATTCAAATGTCCGTTCGATGGGTGTGGAAAACGGTTCAGTTTGGCATTCAATTTAACAACCCATATGAGAATCCACACTGGTGATAAACCCTTTAAATGTACAATTTGTGACAAATCCTTTACACAATCGGCTAATTTAAAACAACATTCAAAAATTCATCTAAACGAATCAAGAATTTGTTCTGGTAAAACAGTTCGAAGTGGTTCAATTAGTGGTCAATCGGGGGTCAGTTCGCCATCAGATGATCTTCATGAGGGCGATCTAGGACATTATGAGCCATTGAGTGATAATGATGCAATGAATGATGACGTCAAAATAACCGATAGTTAAGGGTGATTGTCGCCGATATTTTTTTCTAACATCTTGTTTTGAATCATAACTTGGAAAAGTTCCTAGTAAAGGTTTGACCAGATGTTGAACCATGACTGCTTCCCCTGCAAATCTTAAATCTTCCAAGTTCAAATATGCTTTCAATGCCAAACGTATCCCATTCTGCCTTCTTTTTGATAAACCAGTGTTCTTATTTCGAAAGACTGTTTTTCTTTAGAGGCCTTATAGTTATCATTCTGTACTCTGCCACTCCCTCACTACCCAAAAACCCCAACTTGCACATTAACCCCTTGTTATGAATGATTCAAGGATTTACCATTGCATATCATATGCTGCATATGGCTCTGACCTGATTCTGACATTTATGAATCTTACACTTATCACTTTTTCACCTTTTCTACCAAACTCCCACTGTTCTCTGCAAAATTTGATAAAGTATTCCACATTTACATATTTATTTATATATTAACAACTTTTTTATTAAATCTAATATATTCAGATTATAAAAAAGTATGAATATATAGAACTGAGGACATGTCAACGTCTCCCGAGCAGGAAATAAAAGAGGGATCCGACTCGAATATTGAAGAAAATGAATCAATAGGTGAACATATTTTTTTAAATCATAATATTATTATAATCATTGTAACTTATAATGGATTTCTAGAGAGCGTAAAGACAACTTCCGAAAATTCAAAAGAGGAGAACGACAAACCAAAAGAAAAATCAGATCACGTGTATTTAACCCTTATCCTAGTCGACTCAGCAAAAAGTCACGAATTTAAGATTTCACCAAAGGTTAATATTTTTCAAGAACAAACTCAATCCTTTGAATGATCTCCGGAGAGTTTTATTTTAAATCTTTTTAGTTATCTGTAACCGAAATCACTCGTCACGTATGGAATAATTGGCCAGACGAATGGGCTGAGGAACGTGTCGAACGACCTGATATTCTCAGACTTATTTTTCAGGTAATTCCCATTTTATCGAACCATTATTTATGAATTATATGATAATTTCATAATCAGAGCATCAAATATTTTATAGGGCCGTTTTTTACATGATGATATGACATTAGACCGTGTACGTTTACCTGGCAAAAAATTTGCGATGCATCTTTTACCCCGTGAAAGATTACCTGGTAAGATAAACCTAATCATTTGCCCTATCAAAATTCACCCGAGTCCTGTCCGTTCAACGCAGTATCAAGGAAATATTTTAGATCATGAGTCACACTCACGTCGACAACGTGAAAAATCTGGATCGCAACGTCGAGGATGCTGTACAGTGCAATAATTTTTCTTGTTCATTTTTTGATTTTCATAATCAACCCCCTTCATTTCGACATTTTCAGGCCTTCTACAAAATTTTTGTCTAGCCGACAGAGATCCACAAGGTGGATTATGTCTGCCAGACGTAAAAATGTATAATTTGGCTGTATCATATTCCCTTTACATATAAGTATGCATGTGTTTTAACATTTGAAACCTAAATTCTATAAATATACCTCCACTGATAGGCACGATAAAAAGACCGATTCTGAATGGTCGGAAAAAAGTACAATCTCCTGATTTTTGAAATATCTCTTCCAAAGCTCAAAAATCGACCACTGCTCTTTACAAATGTACTAAAAAGGTACTGTATTATTCAGTACTTTTTCTCCAAGTTCAACTGCTACAGTATTCGTCAGTGACGACCTACAGGCCATTTTATTGGCTGACCTGAATTTTGCACGTTTTATGAATGTCGTTATGCTACATAACTTATGGTATACATTCAAAATAATCACATAGTGATGCTTATTGAGCTTTTTTATTCGTTCTAGAACCTCCTCTCGTTTTCCTCTTCGTCCGACTTTGGAATCTGATAATCTCCAGGAGATGATTTTGGGTTGGCCGAATTTAACACCCATTGAAATAGATCTTAACGTTACAACAATAGTTTTATTTATTTTTTGTAAATTAACTTCATTTAATAAAAGTATAAAAATTCAGTTTGTTTCTCATTCGAAAGGTCATTGAGAGGTTATAGAGCGATTAATAAATCGGTTTGATGATGATTAAAGATGTGGAAAAGTTCAAATTATTCGAAGCATTTTTATAAGAAATTATGTCCGATAGTCAAATAGAGAATACTAGAGAAGTTGATGCCGAGTAAGTACCGAGATCCAATAAACGGTTTAGTACTCCGACATTCTCATTCAGTAGGGTCGAAAATCGAAAACGGTCTATGTCAAAGCGGCCGTTGTTTGAGTTATAGCAGCCGATGCTGGGCTAATCTAACCCTAATTCATGAACCGAATCCTAATTTATACCCGAATCCTATTCTGTAACCCTAACCCTTAGTCTAAAATAGGTGTTTTTGTCGTTCGGTGTTACCAGTTTGCATCTGAAAATCTGCAGGTTATACAATAAGCTGTTATTTCTAGGCAATTCAAAAATGGACTTCTCGTCCACTCTCCATTAAAAAATATTCAACAGCCTCCAAGAAAAACCGAAAGTGTGATGGGTCAGAAAGTTTCACCAAAGAAACAGTTTATGTCACCTGGACCACTGGTAGAAAATAGAATTCGCGGTGATTCTCCCCATCCTTATAAGAAGAAAGTTATCAAAATTGGACCAAATGGTCAACCAATAAGGTCTAAAATCGTAAAATCGGACGTAAGCGAAGCAAAAGTTTTGTTTACTTGCGATCTTAGTGATGACGAAGAATATTGCTGAAATAAGGGTTAAATCAACCTAAACTAGGGTGTGACAAGTTTCCCGTTTCTCTATCAAGGAGATTTTTTGGTAAGTTTTGAACCGCCTCGGCAAAAGTTTGGGAAATGGTCGACTTTGACGACGCATTACTCATGATTCATGATGACGTAATTTTTTTGAAAATTCGAAATGAAACTTCAAGACCCATTCTAAGTGTTGATACCCTTTATTCATACCTTGGAGGTACCGGATCTGAGAAATCCGTGCTCAAAAAACACTAAAATTTTCGCCTCTAATTATACTGTATCACTGATACAGTATCAGAGCAGAGTTGCAAAACCACTAGTGAAAACCAGTAAAATTCAGTGGTTAAGCAACAGTCGTTTTGGACTAACCCTTTCTGAGAAAAAAATCAGAAAATGGGTGTTTCTAAATGATGAATTTTGGCCATACATCGGTCATTTTGGTCAAAAATAACGGTCACTTTGGTAAATAATGGTGATTTTGGCAATCATTCAAAAATTTTCATCACCAAGTTAGAATACGACACCCTTAACGATTTTTAAGTTCTGACTCATTTAATTTAATAATTTAAATTAACTATG